>JAOQMM010154247.1:0-11652 GCA_027563515.1 Erythroxylum platyclados | reverse complement strand
TCAAGAATAAGATTCCTTAATGAACTGAACTCATTAGCATTAGAAAAAGGGCCTTTGTTGCTCTAGTTATCATGTCAAATTGGTACTTAAACCATCACCAATCACATGCTTAATTTCCATCCTTAAATATCAGTTAAGGATGATATTTTTCTCACTCAACCTATTACATGACTTGCAACCCAATGTGGAAGGAGATTCAAGATAACCTTGAGTTTCATGAAAAGCCACAAGATAGGCCTGATTTATTAGCTAGAGTTTTTAGAGCTAAATTTGAGATCCTTAAAAATGAACTGATCAAGAAACAGATCTTTGGAGAGGTTGTCGCACTCTTGTTCTATTGTTCACCAACAAATCCTAACCAACTTTGGGAAACATTTAAAGACTATCTTTGTTCTGATTACCAGCATGCTTCCTCCTATAATGCATGTACATCAAAGGACATTACATGGAAAGCCCTCCAGGTTATTAATAGATCCCTAGAACAAATGGGGAAGAGCTTGAGCGATTATCATTTTACTCAGTATGATTTTGCAGTTGATTATCATGAGCATCTCACTAGAGAGATACAAAGTGAGAAAAATATTGTTACATTCAAGGTTGAATAGCGAATAAAAATACATATTTGATTTGATTTTAGATTCGATTTTTGGTTCAAGTGATGGTAGTTTTTTTATTAATGGTTCGGATGGAACTAGGAAGACTTTCTTGTACCGAGCCCTTCTTGTAATTTTACAATCACAAGGTTATGTTACAATTGCTGTTGCGACATCAGGTGTTACAACATCAGTCCTTCCTAATGGTAGGATAGCACACTCAAGATTTAAGATCCCACTTGATTTTTCAAAACAAAAAGTTTGTCAGTTAAGTAAGCAAAGCAGTATTGCAAAATTAATATTTGAATCCAGTCTCATCTTATGAGACGAGGCTTCAATGACAAGACGAGAAGCCATTGAAGCATTCGATGACTTGCTCTAAGATATCATGGAGTCCAATAAGCCTTTTGGAGGAAAGATTGTTGTTTTTTGCAGTGATTTTCGTCAAACCTTACCTGTTACAGATCAAGCCACAAAAGAACAGTTAATTGATTCAAGTCTTGTACATTTGCATCTCTGGCCACACATGCGTAAATTGTCTTTAACAATAAATATGAGAGCTATATCAAATCCAGCTCTTTGCAATTTCTTTTTAAGAGTAGGAGAAGGTATAGAACCTACTGATGAGCAAGATCAAATTTGCTTACCCGAACAACTGGTTATCCCTATCATAACAAGGATGAATCTCTCAACAGGTTATATTTTTTTTATATCTTATCGTTTACTGGCCATTTTATTGCTTGTTTGAAAATTTTAAGAACATCTTTCTAATACACCCTTAACTTCACCAGGTTGTTTGAAAATGTCTTCCTTGACTTAAGCATCTATTCGTTTGATCTGTATCAAATGATAAATAGATGCGTACTCTATCCAACAAATAGCCGTGTTGATGACATTAATGACATGATGATCAATAAATTGTCTGGAAATCTACATTCATATATAAGTTTTGACAGAGCGGTTGACTGAAGGCATCAAGCAAATTATGAAGATTTCCTCAATTCTCTAAATCCTAAAGGTCTACCTCCTCATAGATTATTGCTGAAGGAAAGCTTTCTAATCATGCTTCTAAGAAATTTGAATCCAATAGAGGGTTTGTGCAACGACACAAGGTTGATATGTAGCCAATTAAGAGAGCACACAATTTATGCAGAAATTGGTTTTGGACCTTATAAAGGAAAAATAGTTTTCATACCTACGATTCCTTTACAGTCTTCTAAAAATGAAAAGAATGGGATACCTTTTATGAGAACACAGTTCCTTGTTTGTTTGTGTTTCACGATGGCCATAAATAAGTCCCAGGGTCAAACACTTGATTATGTAGGAATTTATCTTCGCCAACCCGTATTGTCACATAGACAATTGTATGTTGCTTTGTCAAGAGTTAGGGCTCCTAAATTGGTTAAAGTTTTAATTATTCCAGGAACTTTTGAGTCTACAAAAATCAATCACAAAACAAGGAATATTGTATTCCATGAAATTTTCCAATTAGCTAAATTATAAGATATAAGCAAAGGTATATTAATTGATATGTTCAAGTATATTTAGTTTCATTCTATTTAGAAAATAATTTTTTATTATCTAATATTTTCTTAACCAGTTTTTGTTTTTTGTAGGATGGAGAAGCATTTGTTGATCAAGGATATTTTACCTGGTGTTGAGGGGTGGTCAAGCAAAATAACTATCCAACAAAAACAACAAATTGCTACATCACCTAACAAGCTGTCCAGGAGACAAAAGTTTATGCTTTTGGATTCAGTGATATAACAATTGTACTTTCTTCATTCAACATCTTCCTTTTTGCACTAACATTATTATTAACTCTATATTTAGAAAATAATAGTTGACCTGGCTATGAAATTAGAATTTCTATAAATCTCTTTACAGTACTACTAAATTCATAAAATATTCAAGCTTTTTTTTTGTTTCTATACCCTTTTCCTGTGAAATGTCATTACCATTTTTAGTTAAAAATTTTAATATTTCAATGCGTCAAAATTTGAATTTGTTACTTTTCTCTGTCACCAGAATAATTTAGCTTTTTTTGTATTATGTTTTTTTTCAGGGATCATGGGTTAAAGTCATCATATTTAACAATGACATCTAAAGAATGAGCCCCATTTTATAGCCTTATAAAAATATATCATTTTTAATGCCATTGTCAAGCCAATTCCACCTCAGTTCCAAGTTGAAGACTTAAAAATTCAATGGACCATTACAAGTTGCACTATTGTTGAGCTTGTAATTGATGACGACAACATCTTACCAAGCAAATTCAGTTATACATCCTTAACGGATCTCATCAAGTATATCAATAACAAGGAAAAATCAGTCGGTTAGATCTTTTATCTATGTCTCTCAAAAATTTTTTTCCATTACATCTGATTGTGCTTATCCTTAACATATGATAGATATTTTGGCTGTCGTTATTCAAGTTTTGGATGAGAGGCAAATCAACAAAGACGGCAAAGTTTCGACTGTTCAAAAATTTGTTCTTGCCAACAAATAATATGTTATATTCCCTATTATTCTCTACAACTAATGAACTACGATAACATTTGATTCTTTTGACATTTTTCGTTTTTATATTAGTCAACAAACCATTGTACTATCAATGTGGGACACTTTTGTTGTAAATGAGGGCCAACAAATTGTACAGGCCTTGCATACTTATCCAATGATTGTATGTCGTAGGCTAAAAGTTCACTTCTATAATGGTAATTTTATTTTCGTCATAGTACTATATATTTTTTATATTTATCCTTGTATTTTCTTTTTTAGCTTACAATTTAAAATTTTCAGGTGTTGCATTATCCACATGGTTTAATTTTGTAATTCTCATCGATTCACCAATACAAGAACCTGCAGATTTTAAAATTGGTGCTTCCACATTTCCCATCTTTACTTTTGCAACAAACAAACTTCTGTCCACATTTTGAGATGTTTTTATGCTTACGCTTATAATTACCATTTTTTAGGGTGCAACAAAATAACAAGCAACTAAAAGACCTTGTTACCCAACATGCTTATCTCAAATATGATCCTGATGTATCTTTTCGATCAAATAAAAAAATTTCAAAGATCATTTTCCTAAAGTCCACCGACAAGGTACATACGTTTTATATTCTACTACAAACTTTCTTTCTCACATATTATCTATCTAATTTGAATATTCCTAACGAACATCTATTTGTATCTTTCTAGACAACATGGATTAAAGCTCGTATTTCCTTTCAACACATTCTGCAAAATATATTGGTATATGAGCTGCAAAAAATGTTTCCAATCGACCACAGCTACATATGGGGTTACATTTACATGTAATTCTTGCAAGGAGAAACATCCAATTGAACCCAGGCATTTCTTCCCTTTTTCCTTTTCAATTGTTTGCCTTCTTTTTAAAAATAAAGGATGAACAAGTCCCTCACGTGATGAACAGTCAAGTTACTTGTATATTAACTTAAGTTTAAGATCATTCATATCAATTCTAAATACAATTTTCTGATATTTTTTATTTATTCGACTGTACATTTTCTCATTCACTTTCCTTTCTGAATGTAGATGTCGGTATGATATTGATTTGACTGACAACACAGGAACTGTCACAGCATCCATTTTTGGTTAACTTGCCGAAAATCTCTTGAACTTCAGTACAGTTGAAGCAATGTAGTAGTACAACCAGGTTATATTTTTATACTTATTACAAGTAAGAATACATTTGATTATTTTTTATGGCATCTCTATTATATGATTTGTGATCTACACTTTTTTCTTTGGTAAAAAGAGTATTGAACTTCCTCTTGATAAAGTCCATGCTAAACTGAAAACAAAAACTTTTCTCGTATATATCAAACCTGTTAACATGCAACCATCGGACAAAAGACAACGCTTCACTGTTATCTATTACCGCTAGACGGATGATGCTGAATTAGAGGGAGGCTCAACTTCAACCGAAAAAGGAGATGATAGCAATGTTGAAATGACACTTACAACTATTTTAGGTACCTATCATTATTTATTTAAACATTTTTTCGTATTTATATTCATCAAACTATTTCAACTCTCCTTTTTTTTTCAGCCCTCACATATCAAATGAACTGTGTGCTAATAATGAACCAAAACTGCTCATAACTTTCAATTTTCTTGGTGATAATTGCACCAAAAAGCATAATCATGAATTCTAAACAGACTTCGAAATAGCTAAGTATATACCTTTCGCTAAAGATTCATTATTACTAAGATTTTACATTTTACCCTTCAAACTACTTCATAATGTTTACTTGTGGGCATTTTATATAACTATATTTTAACATACACCAATTCACCTTTTTGGTCACTTTCATCTCTTATCAGTTCCTATGCGCAAGTTAGATAATTGTCTATCATTTATTGTTGCCTTCACGTTAAATTAAACGCCTGCTCCTCCCCAAATCGACCTCTGCTCATATACTTTGGTTTTTTATATTTTTAGAAGACATTCTTGTTTCTTCTTCGGGAGTTAGACAATGTCTTGACAAAAAATTTGAAGAAACTGAACTAGAACTGACACCCACCTCAGATGTTTCTGTTAATGACTACAACAAAAAGCCTAGATTATCGTGAACTTTTCACCGTATCTAAGAATTAACGTTGCTACCTCATAAGGTAAACTACAAACTTATAAATAACTTCTTGACCTATTATTTGCTTTTCTTGGTATCTTTCTCTAATGATTTGCCTTTACTTTTTTCCTCCTGCTTTTTATACTATTTATCTTACCACTTTACTTAAATATACTTCCGTGTGATCAAAAAACAATTGGCCAATATACTACAAATATATAGGAAACAATTGTATTATTATATATTATTGATGCCTTTGTGTTATTATATACTTCTAGGAGAATTTAATAGGAGTTCAATCCTAATTATATGATTGGAAAATATATCTAGTCATACAACAAAAATACCGGTGGATGGCTATGAAAATTCATTGTTGTGAACTTGGTTGTGAATTTTGCTTGTGAAGGTAACTTATAGCATAATAAAGTTGCAGTGCTTAATATTTGACTAATAGTAAGACAAAAAAGGTTTTCTAATCAAGCATGTGAAAGCGACAGATTATTGGTATGTTGTTCTTGACTTTGTGACCCTGGAGGTCAAATGAAAAACAATTTGGTTGCTATCTTCATTTACTGTCATATCTCTATGGTTTGTTTGACGTCTGCATCAGCTTTAATAGCACCGAGTACCCTGTAAAATTATAAGCCAATGTTAGTTCTCTTGGGTATGAATAATTTGTGTCATTAGGATGCCAATGAGAAGTCTCTTATTACCTTCCCAAGTACATTTGCTCATCCAAAATGATTGAGCTCATGACACCGACAATAGCCATGCATAGCGGACTGAAAGCTGTATTAAATACAAGGTCTCTATCCTTCATTATTACGCCCTGAATGTAGTAAGCTGGCTACCTAGTATAGTGTTTATAGAGTTCTTTGGCATAAGGTTACAAGTATAAGGAGCATAGTTATTTTAACATCGAAGTGCCTGGTCATAAATTTACTGTAAATATCTTCTTTACTATTCTTACAATGTAGACTACTACAAGTAATTTCGTGTCCCAATTTAGAGACCATACATTGGCATGCCCCCTTTCCATTATTATTGCCACTATTGAACCTTCAATTGATGTTTTTAGTGTTATTGCCTGTGGAGGAATGAAAAAAAACATTAGATCAAATAGTTATAGTTGGACTCATTTATCTGCAGATTTTGTGTAAAGATCAACTCAACAAGTCACTCAGTTGCAAAATCACGAAACATGCCCAGCTAAACTACTCAGTGGTGATCATCAAAGTGCCTTTTATTAAGTTGTGGAGATTTGTCTCTCCACTAACGCTTTGTGCATCATCTTCGGCCTTACTTTCTTGTTACAGACAACAAAACATGTAAAAGGTTACTTCTTCATATACCCATATGTTAAGCTTGGTGAGCATATAGGAATGGAAGAGAAGAGAGTCTCTACCTGTGAAGAACTACTGCAGAAGAAAACTGTTGCACTCGCTTATGGTTAAATGAATTCCAAATGGATTATTATGATTTTGGCATCTTATGCTTTATGGTAAACTAACAATTTTGGTTCGTCTTTGTAAATGAAAAATTTTGCTAAGTTTGTCTTTTCCGAGCCTGTAAGTTAGTATCTGCAGAAGGAGCAATTTTATGCCTGAACCTGAAAGTTAGTCTCAACATCAGTGACTCATTGAGAACACAAGGCCACTTGATCTTCTTAGGTCCCATCATTATCTATAAGATCTAAAGAATATGCAAAACATTCTATTTATCTTGGAGTGGGTGAAATCTTTCTCAGCCTTGCATGGTAAAACAAATGTAGTATCAGGAAAAATGAAAGTCGTTTCTGTTTCCTAAACTAAAATAATAGCAACATAGATAAATAGTTTATAAGCTTTGTTAACACATTTTAGTTCAGCCGGGCATTATCGTTCTGGAAATCTCACTGCACATTTGCACAGTGATCACATCCTAGTAAATATTAAAGTTCAAATTAAACGTTCCAAAATGTTAAAATTCACCTTATTTTTTGATGTAGACGTTAATATTTAAAAAACACTTTTGGCCTATCATATTATCAAATTTGTTGTAATCAAAATATATGACAATGAAACTTGGAACGAGTCAATCAGAATGGAGAAACTTCCAAGCAGTGTCTGTTTCCTCATCTAAATCAACAAAATAAACTCCGAAAATCCGCTCTCAAGGAAATTACCAAGCAACTCTTCAGCCCACAAGGACTTTACCTAGCCAACGCAAACGCGTCAATCAACATGGTATGCTTCCGTGTTCCTCTCACCATGGGCGTTAAGTTCACATTAACACCTTAACTAAACTACCTATCTATATATACGATCACAGATACATTACCGTCTTCATCTATCTCAGAACTTATTTCATTTCTTCTTTCCTTTGGAATTTCCAAGAAAAACTAAAAGCGCAAAAACTTTCTTGCTCCGTCCCTCTTGCCATGGCAGAAAAACAACCCCAACTGAACGGTGCCTACTACGGCCCAGCAATCCCACCACCGCAGAAATACCACCGTCGTCGCGACTCCGGTTTCTGCGGCTGCTGCCTCTTGAGCTTCCTCCTCAAATTCATCGTCTCCCTCGCTGTCATCGTAGGCGTTGCTATCCTAGTTTTCTGGCTTATTGTGAGGCCCAACAAAGTCAAGTTCCATGTTACAGAAGCTAACCTCACACAGTTCAACTTCACTGCCAACAACACACTCCAATATAACCTGGCCTTGAACATCACTATTCGCAACCCCAACAAGAGGATCGGAATCTACTACGACAGGATCGAGGCAAGGGCGTTCTACGAGGATCATAGGTTAAAATCTGTTTTCTTGACTCCATTTTATCAGGGGCACAAGAACACAAGCGTTTTGAGCCCGGTCTTTCAAGGGCAGCAATTGGTTTTGCTCGATGCTGACGAGTCAACCGATTTTAATGAAGAGAAGAATTCTGGAGCTTTCGATATCTACGTAAAGCTGTACTTAAGAATCAGATTCAAGCTGGGCAAGTTGAAGACTCGCAGGTTAAAGCCCAAGATTGGATGCGACTTGAAAGTTCCTTTGAACAGTGTTAATGGTGTCTTCCAGACCACCAAGTGCAAGCTCGATTACTGAGATTGAGGATTTGATTGTATATTGATGCTATTATTCTTTGGTTATTTTTGTTCTTGTGTTTCATTTTATGCTGCTTATACAGATTACACGATAGAGCATTTGTTTCTTTCCTGTTACATATCTGATGAATAATAAATATATGTTATTTTCAGCATTTGCTGCTACCTAAAGATAAGACTCAGATTTTTATTTGGCATTGAATATGTTAACCGACTCCTGTTAAATACCGTACAGAACAAGCCATCGTGTTGAAAAGTTGAAACTTTAATTAATTTCTTCAATTGAATGAGCCATTAGGTTCTAATGTTTGCGTAACTCCATTGATTTCTTTTGTTTCAGTTGATGATTAAATCTTAGAAGTAGGAATGTAAATAAGCCGAGTCAAACCGGGCGACCACAGGTTGGGTGACCCATGGCCTGACAGGCTAGAGCTTGCTGACTACGGGTTGGTCGGCCCGTGGCTCATCGGGCCAACCTGACCCTCCTTATATATATTTTTAAAAAAATTATCAAAAACGATGTCATTTTTAAGTTACGAGTGGGCCACGGGTCGACCAACTTTGGCGCATAGCTTACTCGTAGCTCGATCAACCCGGACCAAAATTGACGTCTCTACTTAGATGATAAATTGCCTTCTATAAATAATTAAAATTCTATAGATAATGTGTATAGTGTAAAACTACAGAAAAACTAAAGAGAAGCTATTCCATTAATTTCTATATATATAATCAATACTACTCCTAAATAAGATAAAATATTAACAACTCCTAATTAAGGTAAAACATTAACTCATAACCAATACTACTGCTAATTAAGGTAAAATATTAACTCTTAATTAAGGTAAAACATTAACTCCTAATTAAGGTAAAGTAACTTCTATTTATAATTGTATTTCTAATACCTCCTTAGCATGCACATTGTAAATGCCAAATTTGCCAAGCAAGTATTGAAATTGTGATCCCCTAGAGTTTTTGTAAAAATGTTTGCCAACTGGAACTGTGACTTTGGTTTATGCTTGAACTTGGTCTCTGATATAGTTACAATCAATCTCTATGTATTTGTTGAGTTCATGAAAAATTGAGATAGTCGTTATATAGACAGTAGACTGAAGATCACATAAAAGACTTATAGGTTTACGATGAACCACGCCCAAATAAGCCAATAAAAACTTCAACCATACCATCTCATTGGTAGCGGCAACCATCGCCTTGTATTTAGCTTCCACTGATGATCTAGACATAGTACTTTGTTTTTATGTCTTTCACGAGACTAGTAACTGACCGAGCATCACAAAATAGCCAGTCACTGAGCAACGTGAAAAAAGACAACTCGCCCAATTTAAGTCACAGAAAGCAACGTGAAACAAGACAACTCGCTCAATATAAGTCACAGAAAGCTTAAGAGTCGCAAATTATTATTTGCCTGAAGGAGAATGCCCTGACCTAGTTGTGTCTTAATACGTTCATGATCTTATTTCTTCTTGTAAGAATGCACATCTAACGGAACATTCTTATCTCTAACACCATTTAATAAGTATACACCTGTTTGATAGGCTAACACTTACGATTGGCTTAATTGCTAAGCGGTAAAATTTAACTTTTAGCTTGAGTGATATTCTCTTGTCACATAAAATCCCTGAAGCGCCCCTCCATTTAAGTTACCCTAATTTGATATAGTGAAATATGTCATCATCTATCTTGCCACTGCTTTGGATGATGGACTTAAGGTACTTAAAACAATCTTTCTATAGTATAACTTCTGTACAAATTTTGATCTCCACATTGGATGCAACCCTATGACCCGAAAAGTTACAATATAAGTACTTTGTCTTAATCTTGTTCAATTTAAAGTCATTTGACTTTAACATATTCCTCCAAGTTTCCTAGCAGGGATACATTCTAAAAAGACGAGATTAATAACTGCAAGTGTTACAAAGAAATAGAGAAAAGACCCATCCTTAGATTGAAGTAGTTACAATAATTAATTAAAAGGAGACTAGTTTGTAGTTTAATCAGTTCAGTAGCACAAAGGAATGACTTCAGTGACTAACAACTTAAAAGCACCATTTAGTTGCAATGTCACAGCTATATTAGGGGTGAAGCTAATAAGTCAATAAGTGTTCTCTTATCTTGCCCTTTAGTTTATGTATTATTTATAGAGGTTGACAGTCATTGTCTTTGAAGATTCTAATGTTTCTTTCCTTTTGAGTGACATAAACCAAGATCTCAAATTATATTTTAGCTATGAAATGGTCTCTTTTATATATCCATTACCATTTACTTATCCAAAATATAATGTTAGGCCAATCAATATAGGGACAGGATAAGCTATAAGGGTTTTATATTTTCTCTCATAAGTACGATGAGAAGCTATATTGAAAGAACATGTGTGTAACAGATTTAAGGACCTGACCACAGAGAGTTCAACCATTGGTAATATGGAGTTAACTATGGGGTCCACCTAGAGTGGAAAGCCTCCTTTTGATGGCAAACTATAAGATGTTGGATATATTAGGAGTTGCATGCTTAAACCAAATCAATTTATACTAGAACACCTAAGGACACCCAGTATAAATAATAGATTACATAATTTATTTAAGAAAATTTCTGATGAATAATTCAACCAAAGTTTGAAGTCAATTATGATGAAGTTTGGATTAAAGCTTGAAGTTAAAGCTAATAGAGTGCATATTGTTACTTAAGGCTTCTTTGACAGTAGCTTGATCATGTATTATGCTAGAGTCTTGAGAATTCATTGATGTTATATAAAAGACCATTATTACTTTAATTATCATACCAAAAGTTAGTATTACCTCCATCACTAAGCTTGTGTTTGAATTACAACTTTAGAGTATGTAGAATAGTTCATGGGGTATTATAAAGACAACTTCTATATGTATAATATTTTATTTTTATGGTCTTACAATTTTAAAAGATTTTTTTGTTGAATCCATCCTTTCTAAGAATGTTTCTTAATTTAATTGAAAGTAATATTAAATTTTTAATTCTCTTTCTTCATTCATATCAAAAGCCGCATTTTAATCCAACGAGTTTTACTCAAGTAGTCTTAACTCATTATCTGTAATCGTATGTTCAAATAAATGATACGCAATGCCATGGGCCATTGTCCCTCCCCCGTGCAAGCACGGTAGGCTCCACCCGATCGAATCGTTGCTTACATCCCAATGATTTAAGTGCACAATCCAATAGTGTCCATATCAAAAATAAAAATGCCCCTTACCCAGTAACCCGAGGAACAGAGGTAAACAAAAACAAAATATTATTTGTCCACATTCCCTCATGAAAAACTGAAATCATCCGCAAGGTTCAAAATAAGGTTACGAGGACATAAATACCAAATAGATTTGACAATTAAGCTT
>JAOQMM010154181.1:0-11657 GCA_027563515.1 Erythroxylum platyclados | reverse complement strand
ATTTCTATAAAACTGTTTCCCCTCTTACTCTTTTAATCTCCTATAGGAGGATATAATTCTTTGACTAAGGAACTCATCAGGTAATTTCCCTGCGAGTCATGTATATACATTATTAGAGCTTTAGCACCTAGAGTCAACTGCTATACAACTACTTGGAATAAATTTGTTTTCCCAAAGTCTCATTCGTGCTATGGCTTGTATTCAAAGAAGAGTTATCAAAACTATACACGATTAAATATAAATCTTTCAATCCAACAAATCTTTTATGTGGCCTTTATTTAGCTTTAACTAAATTCATAAACCATATTCTATTTCAATGTTCTTATTCCAATCATCTATGGAGGAATATACTAGCTAAATGCAATTTATCCTACCAGTATTCTAAATGGAAGATGATAGTGCAACGGTTCTCTAGCTTAACTTATTTCAGTAAATATGATCACTTGCTATTTAATATTGCTCTTAAATGTGTCGTGTACTCTGTTTGGTGTGAGAGGAACCATTGACACTACTCTTCTGAAGTTATAAGTCAAAGGAATATTATCTGGATCAGCCAGATAGTTTTAGTAAGTGGAACAAACTTAAAGTTTTCCTAGTGTATAAAAGATTGATGGAACATTTGATTAAGTACTTATATATTTATAAACTTGAGTGTTTTATGATTAATAGGGTCAATTAGCTTCTGCTTATGGATAACTTTCCCTTCTCTTCTAATATGATCTTTACTTCTTTTTGAGCAACTAGAAGAAAAGATTATATTGATTCATCTACTAGTTATCTTTGGTTATTCCTTTCAAGTCTTACTTACCTTCATCAATACATCATTTGGGTAATTTATGACATAATTCTAGCACTTTCAAACATGTATTTTAGGGTTTCTTTCAATAAAAATGATTTAACAAGGAGGGTTGACGATGAAGGTTATTAGGTTATCATTATTTATATCGATTCTACGATCAAATTTGAGGTGAAAGTTTATTAGGGTAAAATCATATTGGTGACCTAGAGGAAATGAGGGTTAATTTTTTCATCCCTCTTAACATTAGCATAAGGCAGTTAATTTTTCATCCCTCGTAACATTAGCATAAGGCACCTCATATGTGTAAGCAGACTTATTTCATCATAGTTGACAAGGTTATCATCTACTATGATAGTTTTAAGTATGAGATGAGACTTTATCTAAATATCCTTTTTTCCTAAAGTTTTAGAAGAAACAAGTGTGACCATAGGTCAGCTTTACCCTACCTCTTATGTCTCTTTTCTTCATTCTATATAGTCCACCACCTAAGAAATATAGAGCTCTTCACAGACCTATTTAAGTTCATACATTAAATATGTCCCTCATATAAGCTCCTAAGCTGTACAATTTGAATGATAGGCTTGAGTGAAAGTATTGATTTTTGTTTTTAGCATTAGAGGATAAGAATGAATAGGGATTAAGGCAGGCTTGGGGAGAGGTTAGTTTAAGCTTTATGAGAGAAGATAGTTAAATAATATCTTGCCCTTCTATACATAGGCCTCATTGGATTCTGTAAATGCACTTACTCATAAGGAATGGTTGTTGGATAAAGAGTTATCATTAGAAGTTAAAACCATCAATCAATAACCTTGCAAGTTTCATATGCCTATTATTTTTGTTTTGATTATCGTTGCTAACTCCTAATTTTTGTAATTATGGATATACTTTAATTTATGTATATGGCTTTCCAAAAGGGGATTCCTCTAACTAAAAGAAGAGGGAGGCATCTTATAGAGTATTACAAATCTAATAGGCTAGCCAAGCCTTTTATCAAAGTTGGTGTCAAAAATGAGCTAAAAAAGAAAGTCTCAACATTACAAATCTATACTAAGTCAACAACTTTAAAGGGTATAACTGTTAACAATAAAGGTAAGAAGCTTGATTTCGAGGTCTTTGTCCTTAAAGTTCAGCCAATTAATATTGTGCATTAACAAATTCTAACTTAATATCCTTATTTTGCATATGATCTCTATCAAAATGATATTTATTTTCTATATGCTTGGTTATAGTGTGTTGAATAGGAATTTTGTGACGTAAATAGAACTAATGTTATCATATCTAATTGGTATCTTTGTAAAGTCTATAATTTATGTACCACAACTACTTATTGCCACATATTTGGCTTCTTAGGTTGATAAGGAAATTAGATATTATTTTTTATTAAAACATGAGACTAATGCATTTCTTAGGGATTGAAAAGTATCATATATACTTATTATATCCAAAAGACTACCAGCATAATTTGTGTTTGAATAAATACGTAAGTTAAAAAATGCATGCTTATGATTCCAAAGTCTTAATAGAGTGGTACCACATAAATATGTAAATATGCACTTAATAGTTAACAGACGAGACAACCCGAGACTTAACTAAAATTTAGCACACAAGCATATACTAAACATTATGTTAGGTGATTGTAATATATTAGAACATAAAATAATACTAAAAGAAATGATAAAAACAAGTGTACATATCATTTTTATAGTGTAGTTTAGAGAGTGTGTGTCAATCCCATAAGCATTATAATTGCTAGTACTAATTGTCTTTCTATTATTTAATCTAATAAAATGAATTTTGATTTTAAAAAGGAAAATTAATGAAACTAAAATTAAAAGTAATAGATAAAAAATGAAAAAATAAGTATGAATAAAACAATAAGCTTTTTTCAGTTTTTTTGACCTCCCCAAACCCCATGTATCAACAGGATTCATACTGGTTGTTGCTGTAAAACAACAAGCTTTTTTGGAAGTTAAAAGAATCTATATATTAATATAAGCCTTAGACAAAACATTACAAAAAGGGAAAAATTTCTAAGAAGTAGTGAGATCGATAAGTTAAAGGGCCAAAATTCGAAGAAGAAAGCCAACTATCTCTTATTAAACAACCTAGGATAAAGTATCACATACAAAGCTACAAGTTGAGTATAGCAAACTACTTGAGCCCTTTTAAAAGGATACATGATCACCCTACGAAGAGCATTGATCAGGCTAGTGATAAACCTTAGAGATTACTTCTCCTTCATAAATTCCATCTAAAACCTATTAAAGGAAAGAGTTAGGCTTGATACTTAACCACCATCATTTCTTAAATAATTAAAGTATTTCTCTGTAGTATAGAATTAACATCCTTATTCAAGACTTTAAACACTTTCTGGTTTCTATCCCCCTAAGTGCAATATAGATGAGTTTATTATCATCCTTCTTTTTACAACTATTTAAATATGAAGATCTATATCTAAAATGCTCCTATAATCTTTCTTATGCTTAAATTTATCTTGATTCAATAATTACCCTAGTTTCTTGGACTTGTAGGAATTCCAAAGTTACAAATATATCAAGATATACAACCCATATCCTTAATTTGATTGATTAAAAGTTTTCTCTAATGAGAACCTCTTAAAGATGCTTTAATTCGCTATGTGAATTATCAATATAGATCTTACCCTAACCCATAAGAATTATGTGGTCTCATCTCTTAGATTCCATTCATTGGAGAGCTAAAACAAGGCTTGCAAACAAAATATAAGTCATGTTAAGTACCAAATACTGTAGAAATAATTTAAACACAAGCCAAATGCTCTCAAAATTATGATAAAAAACATCACATAATTAGCACTTATCATCAGGACTACTTGCAATAAGGTAAAGTAAACTACTAATCATACCTTGATAAAACTTTGCATTAACTTATCTAACTTCTCCATCCTTGTTTAACTTAGTTGTGACATTTATGAGACTGTTTAGCTTATTCCATTCCAAATCACTTAAGTGGTTATTTGATGTACTTTGATTTATTAAATTTTATTTGTTTGATTTGGAGTCCAAGAAATAAGTTAAGCTATCCATCATGCTCATCTTAGATTACATAATAATACACTTATAATATCCTTGCTTAAGATTTCATTAGTTAGACTAAAAATAACATCATTAGCATAAATTTGAATAATAAGAGTATCATGCTTATGCTTAAAATTGTTAGCTCAAGGCTTATTAATGATTTTTATGATAATTTTATTCCAAACTTCAAAATGGATTTATTTCTTTTATTGCTAATGGATTAATTCTAAAAAAGGAAACAAGATTGTAAGAAATACAAATTCCTTTCTTGTAGGGACCTTCGTTATAAACTTCCATATATGAAAGGATCCTACATCTTATGAAGATCGAATACTAATTATGCAATCACTGGAAGATTTCTTAGGAAAGTTAACATTGCAATCATTCAGGTTTAATTCAATCCAGTTGATCAAAGAAGCAAGTGAAGCAACGGATAAATCAAAGATGCCTATTTAAAGAAGAGCAACAACACTTGCAACAGCAGTGAAGTCGAGAACAAAAGAAGAAAATAGAGCATACAAAGAAAATATCATACATTGAGAAATACACAGAGTTGCAAGATTTTTGAGCTGAAATTCATATTCTTGAGAGTTACATTATCTCCACTGAGCCTTAAAAAGTGAAATCACTCTAGTGAGAGAGACTAAGTGTTTACATTTATTATTATTTTTTCTATAAGCTTTTAGAAGCTTGTTATACACTTTGTATGTGTTGAAAGATTAGAGAATCTTGCAAAATATGTACTCGTGAGCTTAGAGAGGCTCGTCAAAGTTAATACTCTGTTTATTATAGTGAAACACTCAAGTTGAAAACTTGGGGACTGGACGTGAGCTTGGGTTGTAAGCCGAACCAGTAGAAATCATTGTGTCCTTCTTCTCTCCCTTCTCTTTTAAATTTTCTGCATTACATTATGTGGTATTAATTTCAGTAAGAGGCTTCTTCTATTTTTCACTTGGAAGAGACTTTATTTTAGCAGGCGCCTTCTGTCTTAAACTATTTTTAGCATCTTTCTTTTAGCAGGCTCCTATCTTTTAAAAGTTTTTTTTTGTTATCAGGCTCCTTCTTTTTGAAGCATGAGCATGAACTTTTTGTTTCATAATATTCCTTCGTGCCTTTATATTATTAATAGGAACCTTTTTGGCAAAGTCTTTATAGGTCCCTTTTGAAATTTTATAGGAACCCTCTGTGTTATTTTTTAAGAAGAATTTTTTTTAAATTTACTCTTCACACATAATTCACCCCCCTCTTGCGTGTGTTTGCTTTATATCATTTGGTATCAGAGTGTCAGGTTTCACATATTTATGGTTAACAGCACATGATAGATCATGGAAAACATTGAGAAGTTTTGAAGGACAATCCTTCTCAAAGCCTCCTTTCTTCAATGGAAATAACTACTCATATTAGAAGGAGTGAATGACTATATATCTCCAATTTGTAGATATTGAAGTCTGGCATATCATCAAAGTTGAAGTTACACTTTCCACTTCCAATAACATAGAAGTATGGACTGACAATGATAAGAGAAATGCACAACTAAATGCAAAGGCAAAACATCACCTGATATGTGCGCTGTCTCCAGAAGAGTATGAAAAGATATCCTACTGCTCTATAGCGAAAGAAATGTGGGAAAAACTTCAAGTTACCTTTGAAGGAACAAATGAGGTAAAGAACCATAGAATAAGTCTTTTGGTACATCAATACGAAACTATTACCATAAAATAGGGCGAGATCATAGATGAATTCTTTGGACGCTTCAACAACATCATCATTGCACTAAAGAATCTGGGAAAGATATATCTAAATGATGAGCTCGTAACAAAGATCCTGAGATCACTGCCAAAGGAATAGAGACCTAAAGTGACAGCTCTAGAGAATGCAAAGGATCTAGACACCATTTCATTCGACTGGCTACGAGGGAATTTGATGATTCATGAAACAAAGCTTAAGCGAGATGAAGGAACCTCCTACAGAAGAGGAATGAAACTAAAAGCAGCTGATGAAGCAAATGGTGCTGAAAGCGACAACGAACTACAGATAGATGGAGATGATGAGTTCAACTTCATGCTCAAAAAATACGTATGCTTCTACAAAAGGAAGTTAATGAAGAAAAGAGAAGGAAACAAGAAAGCTAGAAACAGCAGGCCCCTATCAAAAGGTAATAATGACAGTAACAATACATAAATCATATGTTTCAACTGTAAGAAGCCCGGGTACACTAGACTTGAATGTCCTCTACTCCAAAAGGACAAAACAGAAAGCAGGAAACTTAAAAAGCAAGCTATGGCTGTAATTTGGTCTGACGAAGACTTTGAAAGTTTTGAAGGAGATGAACTTGAAAAAGTTAGCAATGTCTGCTTCATGGCTGAATCAGGAGACGAGGAGGTATATTACTCTAACTCTGATATTGAAATTGATGAATTAAAAAATGAATATCATGAACTGTATGATCAGTATAAAGGGATGACAATAAAGTACTACAAAGAAGTTGAAAAATCCAATAGTAATGATGCATTAAGATTAAGATTAAATCGTTGGAATCTGCGAACAAAATTTTTTCAACCAAAAATATGTCTCTTGAGGCTGACTATAAGCAAAAGATCTCTGAAAAGGAAATTCTAGAAGAGAGAGTAGCTAAGTTGAAAAATACGCTGCTAAAAAATGAGTTTGATAAGGTAAGATAGCTAGAAGAAAAAGTCGCCATCCTAGAACGTGAAAAGGAGAAGAATGTTGGAAAGATCTTATCCTTAGAAAAAGATCTTGATGCATTGCTTGGGAGTGGTAAATGCATTTTTTATAAGGCCGGAATATGATTAAATGAAAACAATAATGTCAAGCCATACAAGAACTTCTTTGTCAAAGCTAGCAGTAGTTATAGTCAAAATAGCAGGAACCTGCTACATGGTAGAAATTATTCTCATTCTTCTATTCAATGTTCCTGCTGTGGTAAACATGGTCACATTAGTCATTCTTGTAATTTTCGAAAATAATCTCATTTGTATGTTAGGAGACCGAAAGGTCAAACTACTGAGCCGAAAGAACCCAGAAACATTTGGGTACCAAAATGAGATAATTCTTTCTGCAGATATGTTTCAAAACAGAGACAAGAGAGAATTAATGAATAGTTGATAGTGGTTGTTCAAGACACATGATAAGTAAAATATCAGACTTCAACTACATTAAAGAAAAGATGGAGGTAACATTGTCTTTGCAGACAAAACTAAAGCAAAAGTCACCGGAATTGGTAAAATTGGTAACTTTGACTCTATCTTTATTGATAATGTTCTCTTTGTTGATGGTTTGAAGCATAACCTGTTGAGTGTCAGCCAGCTATGCGACAAAGGTTACAAAGTTATCTTCTATGCATCTCATTGTGAAATTGTTGATATTCATAATGATAATATTGTGTTTGTTGGTCCGAGAAATCAGAATATATATTGTGCTCAACTGGAAGACATATCCTCACAAAATATTAAGTGTTTTGTTTCTTTAGAAAAGGATTTGTCTGTTTGGCACAGAAGGTTTGGACATACTAGCATGAGCATTTTATCAAAGCTATCCAAAAATGAGTTGGTAAGAGGACTACCTACCCTGAAGTTTGATAACAGTCAGGTTTGTGAAGCTTGTTTAAAAGGTAAACAAGTCAGAAGTAGCTTCCCTCCCAACTTCCCTCCCAAAAATAATATGTCTACTAGCCAACCACTTAGAACTTGTGCATATGGACTTATTCGAACCTAATAGGACTTAAAGCTTTGGTGGTAAACATTACGGTTTTGTTTTAGTAGATGATTATTCCAGATTTACATGGGTCTATTTTTTGTCAAATAAGGATGATGGTTTTGAAGTGTTTGAGAAGTTTTGCAGAAAAATTTAGATAGAAAAAGGGTACTATATTTCTTCAATACGAAGCGATTATAGAGGAGAATTTGACAACATAAAGTTTAAAGAATTCTACGACAACAATGGTGTGACTCATAACTTTTCATGTCCAAGGATGCCTTAACAAAATGGAGTTGCGGAAAGAAAGAAAAGGACTCTAGTCGATATGGCCAGGACAATGCTATGCGAGAGTGAGCTACCTCATGGTTATTGGGTAGAAGCTGTGTCAACAACGTGTTATATACTCAATAAATGTCTCATAAGACCTATCCTAAAAAAGACTTCGTATGAGTTATGGAAAGGAAGAAAACCAAATGTTGCATACTTTCGAGCATTTGGTTGCAATTGTTTTGTACTAAACAATGGGAAAAACAACCTTGGAAAATTTGACGGAAGATCAAACGAAGCTATCTTCTTGGGATTTGGAAAATTTGACGGAAGATCAAACGAAGCTATCTTCTTGGGATATAGTATTGCTAGTAAAGGATTAAGAGTTTACAAAAAAAGGACAAAGAAAATTAAAGAATCAATACATGTGGTATTTGACAAAGCACTACCGTCGACAACATCAGTTGATTTAGATGATCAATAACATCCCCTAGTTCCTAAAAGTACATTAGAGACTCAAACTACAGCTCCTTCAGAATTACCAAATCAAGAAAGCACTTCGGAAGACAGAACAGAGCAGGCTCTTTCCTTTCAGTAGGAGCGTATGCAACGAAAAACACCAAGAGAATGGAGAGGTCTTGACCTAAATCAATACATTCTAGGAGATCCCTCTGAAAGCCTAAGAACAAGATCATCCTTCAAGAACAAATATGTGGCTTTCATTTCACAAATAGAACCAAAAACCATTGAAGAGGCTCTTACTGATGAAAATTGGATCTCAGCGATGAAAGACGAACTAAGTAGGTTCAATAAAAATAGAGTATGGAATCTAGTTCCTTGTCTATAAAACAAGACAGTCATTGGAACTCAATGGATTTTTCGAAACAAACTAGACGAAAATGGTAAAGTGATTAGAAACAAAGCTAGAATTGTATCTCAAGAATATAATCAACAAGAAGGTATTGATTTTGATGAGACATATGCACCTGTTGCTAGACTAGAATCGATAAGGATTTTACTTGCCTTCGCATGCTATAGAAACTTTAAGCTATTCCAAATGGATTTCAAAAGTGCATTCCTGAATGGCTACATTAACGAAGAAGTGTTTGTTAAGTAACCTCCAGGATTTGGGAACGAAGAGCATCCAAATTACGTGATGAAGCTATCAAAAGCCCTGTATGGTTTAAAGCAGACTCATCATGCATGGTATGAAAGGTTAAGTAACTTTCTAATTGAGAATAACCTCGAAAGAGGAAAGGTAGACAAAACCCTATTCATTAAGAGAAAGGAGAATTATTTACTCATAGCACAAATATACGTCGATGATATAATTTTTGGTGCTACTAATTCATATCTCTATAAAGAATTCTTAGCTCTAATGCAAGGGGAGTTTGAGATGAGTATGATGGGAGAGCTATCCTTCTTTCTTGGATTGCAAATTAAAAAACAGAAAAAGAAATATTCATCAGTTAAGACAAATACACGAAGGAACTCATCAAGAAATATCACTTTAAAAACGCCAATGGGGACTCCTATGCATACTGGAGCAAAACTTGACAAAGATGAAGAAGGAAAGACTACGAATGAAACAAGATACAGAGGAATGATTGGATCACTATTATATCTTACAAGTTCTAGACTAGACATTATGTTGAGTGTGGGCATTTGTGCGCGATTTCAATCAAATCCAAAAGAAATCCAAGAGGATCTTTCGTTATCTTCTCGAAACTATAGACTTCGGATTATGGTATCCTAAAACTGATTCTTTTGATATAGTTGGATATTATGATGCAGACTATGCAGGTGACAAAGTTGATAGGAAAAGAACTAATGGCCACTGTCAATTTCTTGGAGGATGTTTAGCTTCATGGTCATGCAAGAAGCATAACTGCACAACACTCTCAACAACCTAAGCTGAATACATCACAGCAGCCAGCTGTTGTGCTTAAATCCTATGGATGAAATATCAACTCCATGATTTGTCTCTAAACCTTAATCATATTCCTATATTAAGTGACAGTACTAGTGCTATTAATCTTTCGAAAAATCCTGTGCATCATTCTAGGGCTAAGCATATAGAAGTCAAGCATCTTTTTCTTAGAGATCATGTTTTAGAAGGAACCATTGATCTTATGCATTTCAATACTGATAATCAAGTAGCTGATATTTTCACTAAGTCTCTCTCTGAAGATAGATTTTGCATATTAAGTAAAGCACTTGATATGCATAAGCTCTCTGATATTATTTCTAGATAATATGTCTCTGTAATTTGTCATTACATCTCGCAGGCCCCTTCTATCCTTTTTCCCTCAGAAACTCTCTCTTAATCTGTCAGGCTCCTTAAATTTTAGGAGGCCCCTCTTAATCAATTTGTTTAGAATGGAAGGCTCCTCTTATTTTTTTTCTTTTCTTTAGAAACATCTCAAACTGCCTTTCTAAGTGACACTTGTTCTAAAAAGGAAATAATTCAAGGTGTCGCCTCAGCATTTAAAAACATGCGTGCTGTTTTGATAGCTATCCGTACATGATTGATAGAAGAAGAACAAACGATAGCACTCCCTCTTTTAGCGTGTACATCTGCCTATTCACGTATTCTTAATCGTTATCTTTCTAAGCAGCGTTGTTCCTCTTACACCCTAATTTTCTGCAATTCCTCCTTATTCCTCATCTTTGCATCCAAATCTTTTGCTTTCTCTAAATCTCTTCCACAATAGTAAGAACAAAATCTAAAAGACAAAAGAAATTTTCAGCTTCCACCTGTAGTCATGACGAAACTCCTCGTCATGAAACTTTCCCCGCTAATTCCTCATCCTTGTCTCCTGTGGTAGGTTCTCTTAACACCCCTAGCGAACATGCATCTGTCTCCTTAAAACTCCAAACATCAGAAATTCCCACTCAGGAGACCCTAGAAGAAAGTAAAAGGAAGATTGTTGCCATATTGTCTCTGAACTACTCTGATTCATCCTCAGATGAAAAAGAAGAAAAAAAGTCAAAACACAGTTTCCCTCTGATTCGAAAAAGGAAGAAGAAAAAGAAGAGGAAGAAGAAAGTGAAGAAGAAGAAGAGACTGTTAGTAAGGGGGAGTTATTAAGTAATGTAAAAGTTCATTTATCGATTCTCTCTCTACCAGTCTTTACCTCTGAAACTCCCAAATCTGATCTTAGTTAGAAGAAAGTACATGAATTACACTGGGCAATAAATGAGGACAGTTTAGATGAAAAACCTCCTTAGTTGGAAAGGAGACCTCAGATTAGAGGAATTATTAGCGAAAAAGCTCCACAAATAGAAACTGCTGAGGCAGAGGAAAAAGAAGAAAAAGAATCTAGGAAAAGAAAAAGAGAAGAAATAAGAAAAGTGAAAGAGCCTATGGCTAAAGCACCCATAGTTGAAGAATTCCTTGAAGACCCTATTGATGAAAAAGAGACCCTCGATAAATAACCCATCTTTAAAGAAGTTCCAAGAAGAAAGAGGTCAAAGAAAACAAATTTTGATGAACAAAAGAAAGGAGATTCATCCAGACCAATAATGTCATTCCAATCAATAGAAGAGGAAGCAAGATACAAGATGCACTATGAAAAGAGAAAGGTGGTAGTAGGGCGCATTCTGCCTCTCAAAGTATTTGACAATATAGATATTCTTATTACAACCTTCTTTGAGGCTGTTGGTTGGAAGATTTTTCTAAATTTTGATGAAATTGTATGTGATGAACCGGTGAAGAGTTTTTATGCTCACATGAGAAAAAAGGAAATGGATGGAAAGCTTATAGTCATCTCGTAGGTATATAAATATGTAAAAAATAAAAATGTCTCTTTCCTTCT
>JAOQMM010154166.1:0-11658 GCA_027563515.1 Erythroxylum platyclados | reverse complement strand
GTCGCCACGACGCACCGAGGCGCGGGGGGCGTGGATGGGGGCGGGGGGCGGAAGTTTGCTCACGCGTCCTCACCATCCATCAGGTCGACGAGGATCTCGACCTGTGGCTTGCCCGCGTCGCGCCCGCGCACGATCTGCGTGCGCTTCTGCTCGAACTCCGAGTCGTCGAGTCCGAGCGCGTCGGCGATGCCGTCGCGGTACGCCTTGATCGCGGCGCCCGCGTTGTCGTCGTCGGCGGGGCAGTAACCCGCCTTGCGGCAACCGGGGCCGAGGTAGTAGATCGGGGTCAGATGCACCCGCACGGTGCCGGGCTCTCGCCTCGTGATCCCTTCGGCGCGGGCGACCATCTGCGCGGTGGCGCGCATCCGCTTCGTCGCCTTGCTCTTGACGCCCCAATGGACGCGGGCGTTGGGGTTCACCGCGCGCTCCGGAAGCGGGAGGGAGAGGACGTGGAGGCTCACTTCGCGTACGCCCCCGTCTGCGTGGTCTGGCGCGCGGCGGGCGCATCGTCGCCGAGGAGGCTGTTGGTGGGGTTGGCGTTGCCAGAGCCGTAGACCTGCTCGACGCCTTGGGTGAAGTCCTCGGCGTCGTCATACCCGCCGCTCTTGCGCATCGCGGCGATGACGACCTCGACGGCCACGTCGCCGCGCGCCTTCTTCACCCGCGCGCGCTGGTCGGCGGTGAGGTTGAGGTCGGCGTACCACTTCGCGTCGGTCATGACCTCGGAGCGGTTCCCCTGGGCGTCGGGCTTCTCGTAGAGCGCGAGCCCGAACGGGTTGCCGAACGTGCGGAGGCACCGCTTCACCGCGTCGGAGACGGCTTCCTTCGCCGCGCCCTCGTGGGCCGCGCCCATCCCCGTACCGATCGTCTGGTCGCCGAACCCGGAGTCCGCGCGCGTGACGGAGGAGCCGTCGGGGAAACGGACCGTCACCTCGGCCACGCAGACGTACGAGACGACGAACTTGCCGTCTTTCTTCGTATCCTCGCCGACGCAGGTGAGCGAGACGACGCGCTGGCTCCAACGATCGAAGCCGAAGATGTCGTTGGCCTCGTTGATCGCGTGGAACGACTCGATGTAGTCGAAGCCCTTGGGGTTGCGTTTGACCTCAGCCTTGTTGAGCGGCGCGCGGAGACGCCGGATCTGCGCGTCGGTGAACCCCTGCGCCACGATGTCAGCGGCCACGGGAACCACCTCGCTCGAAGGAACGGAGGAAAGACCTGAGCTCGTCGAAGGCGTACTCGACGTTCTGCATCCGCTCGGGCGAAACCTCTTCGACGATCGCACCGAGCAATGCGCGGGCGTATTCGATCTCCTCCCCCGTCACCACCGGCGCGGGAGCGAGGGCGGCGGCGATTTTGGCGGCATAAACAGGGCGAGCGGCGTTGATCGCCTCCTCGACGCATTTGCAGAACTCGTTGCCGTCGCGGTCGCAACAGAATGTGAGGACTTCGCCGTCATGCCCGTCAGCGCACGCGATGATCGTTTCGAGCGCACGGAGAATGTCTTGATCCTGATCGGCGATCGGTACGACCGGCGTCTCGGGAGACTGGGGATCGGGCATCAGGAGTTGGCCTCCTTGATCTTGGAGAGGGCGCTGTCAACGAGAGCGAACCGTCGCTTCTCATCGGTGTGCATCTTGCGCCCGGCGGTGCGCGTGATCGCCATGAGATAGACCTCTTCGAGAGCGCGTCGCTCGTCAGGGGTGATCCTCGTCTCGGAAGACTGGGGGGACGAGGGGATGGGGTTGTCGTCTTGCATTGGTAGACTGGGGCCTAAGCCCCGGGGGTGGTCGTCGCCCCTTCCGTTCGCGCGGCGGGGCTGTCGTTCTTGGCACGGTAATAGGCGTTGCGTGCGCCCTCGGTGGTGACTTGAAGTTCATCCGCCATCTCGCCGAAGGTGAGCCCTTCCTCATCACGCATCCGGATCAGGTCGGCCTCTCTTCCGCGTAGGCACCAAGCATTCGTGCGGGGATTCCGCTCTCTGGCCTTCGTCATGGCTTCAAAGATGTTATCATAGCTTTGAAGTTTTGTCAACGACATTGAAGTCGGGGCCGGAAAATAGTTGAAATGCCCCCCGATCAAGAGAGTGATGAATCGTTTGCGCGAAGCCTCAGGGCCTGGCGCAAGTCCAAGGACCTGACACAGGGGCGTCTCGGAGAGATGATCGCCGAGATCATCGGTCGCCCTGTCCCCTATAACACGGTCTCTACGTGGGAGTCAGGAACGGTCCCATCTGGAGAGATTCCAAACGCGCTCAGGATTTTGGGATTTCGATCAACTCCGATGGAAGAGTTGGAACGCGCCGCCGATCGGAGCGTTAAAAACTACGCCTATGTTAACGCCCGTACCTTGCACGGCGCGGAGTATGGTGAAGCTATGTTAAGGGTGCCTGCCAACTTTCCGATTGACGGGCACGGCGCGTTACCGTGCGTTTCCGACGCGATGATGCCCTTCCTGCACCCGGGCGATCAGTTGATTTTTGCCGACACGGTGCTTCCACGAAGAGATCGCGTCTTCGCCTTCAGGATGCCCAACGGACAACCGCCCGACGTGCGCGAGCTCTGCTACGACGCTGGCGTGTGGTCGTGGCAGTCCTGGGATCCCAGCGCTCCTACTCTGGAGTACAGGAAGGAAGATTTGATCGGGATGCTCGTCGGCCTCATCAGTGTCAACGGTGGCCTCACGATCGGCCCGATTTCCGAAGGAATCGGGCGCGGCTACTTCGAGCAGGTGTCGCGCGTCCGGTTCGGGATGTGATGAAGATCGAAATTTATTCAACGGACTGTTGACAAAACTTCAAGACTCCGATATGATGTCTCTGTAGCCCGCGCGAACGGGCCGCAGAGACTCCAATGACGACCCAGACCCATTCCGGAACCGCCCCGGCCCTCACCCTCATCTCGCGCGACATCGCGGAGACGCTGGCCCAGGCCCTCGCCGACCACGCCGCCGACGCGCCGAACCTCTCGCTCGCCCCGCGCCTCACCTACTGGGAGGAGATGGCGTCCCATCCGGGCCGCGTCGTCTTCCGTCGCTCGCTCCGCAACGCCGAGGACGAGATCGAGGAGCACGTCATGGTCGCGTTCGTGGGCGAGGAGCCGACGGAGCGCGACCCGCTCTTTACCCTCGGCCACGGCGGCGACGTGTGGGCGATCTACGGCGAGGAGCGGGGGGACATCAGATTCAGCTGCAACCTCTGGAGTCTCCAGACGGTCCCGGCCGAGTACGAGCACCTGTATCCCTCGACGTGCCTCAACATCAAGCGGATCGGCGGAGTCGGGCTCGCGGGGGTGCGCGCGGCGCAGGCGAAGCTCGACGCGGCCAAGGTTCTCGCGGGGATTGAGGTGGGGGCCTAGAATGGAAGAGCTCATCTCGGAGACGACGATGCGCGAGCGGTTCGCCGCGTACGTCGCCACGTTCCCGACCCGAACGGCGGCGGCGCGCGATCTCGGCGCGTCCCCGCAGTACGTCGGCGACATCCTCGCCGGGCGGCGCGACGTCTCGGATCAGGTGGCCCGGAAGCTCGGCTACCGCCGCGTCGTCTCCTATGGGCTCAACCCGCCCCAGCCCACCCCCGGCGCTTCGGTCGAAGGGGAGGTGATGGGTTGAGATCCCGCACCAAGGCCCTGAGCGATGCCGCGAAGGATGTTCTCTCTCGCGTTCGCGTCGAGGGCAACCGGGTTCATCTCCCGACGGAGCGTCTGGACCGCTCGCTCTACTCCGAGGTGAACGACGCGCTCGCCCGCGCCGGGGGCAATCGGACCTCTGGCAAAGTTCAGGCCCACGTCTTCCCCGGAGACCCTTCCGCCGCGCTCGTAGAGATGCTGGGTACGGGGAAGATGCTCCCGAAGAACGTCCACGACTTCTTCCCCACGCCGGACGTGGTGGCGGACGCGCTTCTGGAGATGGTGGGCGGATCGTTCCTTCGCGGGATGCGTACCGTGCTTGAGCCATCGGCCGGCAATGGCGCGCTCGTCGACGCGCTGGCGCGGCAGATCGACGTGACCCCCGACGTGTGCGAGATCGACCCGGCTCACCTGACGGCTCTTTCCTCCCGCTCGGTTCGGATCATCGGGACCGACTTCGTCGCCTGCGAGCCCTGTCGCGATTACGACCTGATCGTGATGAACCCGCCGTTCACCACGGAGGGCGATCCCCGTGCCTGGGCCACGCATTGCGCCCGGGCCTGGTCTCTCGTCGCCCCGGGGGGGCGGCTCGCGGCCATCGTTCCCGCCAACTATGACACGCTCGGGGATGCGAAATCGCGAGCCTTCGCCCGGATGGCCGCAGATCACCTTGTTTGCTCCCGAGTTCTCCATGACGCGTTCCGGGAGTCGGGAACCGCCGTTCCCGTCGCATTGCTCGTGTTAGCCCAGGGAGGCCCCCGGTGAGCCGAGAGGAGCGGATGGGGGCGCTGACGGCGGAGGAGTTTGGGCGGATCGAGATGGGGATGTGCTTCCACTTGGACGGCCAGGTCTGCGAGGTGAAGTTCATCTCCGAGCCGTCGTCGAGCTTTGGACGCGAACTCGCGCTGTGGAATCAGCGGACGGGCATTCAGGAAGTGAGCGAGAGCCAGTGCGCCGCCCTTTCCCCCGCCGACGCCCGCACCGCCGAGATGCTGCGGGGGAAGGAGGCGAAGACCTACGGGTCGGAGAGCGCGCCGCTGACGATCGAGGAGGCGAGGAGGATGCCGAACGGAGCGAATGTCTACGTGCGATCCGCATCGGTGCCTAGCATCTCCGCCCTGTGGATCGGATGCAATCCGATGGTGAAGCACTACTGCTTCGTCATGGAAGGTGGGCATTGCCATCCCTGCTCCCTTGACCGCATCCGCCCCGCCGACCTCGAAGCCGCCATCGCGTGCGGTCGGGAGCCGGAGCCGGGTGGGGAGAGGGAGTGGACCGAGTTCACCGGGACGGTCGAGGAGATGGGAATTCGATACGGCTACATTGAGTCGGCCAAAGATCTCCCCTTGGGGCTCGGAGGAAAGCGTGTTGAGGTTCGCATCCGAGAGCTTCCCGCCCTGAACCGCGAGGGGGAGGGGAGAGGGGCGTGAGAACGTTGACCCCGGATCTCGGGCAGTGCACGAAGATGGTGTGCGGTGACTACCACCGCCATCAATGCACCCGTAAAGCCGTCGTTGTTGATCCCGATGGGCCACGCTGTCGTCAGCACTCCGCCGACGCCGAAAAGGCGAAGGAAGAGCGTCGGGCCGAAGAGTCCCGCCTGCGCCGCGAGAGTTGGGCCGAGGAAGACCGTAAACGCGAGCGTGTCCGCATCTGCGTCGCGTTCTGCGAGGGGGTTCCGAACGAAGCTCTTCCTCCCGGTGGACTCCTCAAACTGTTGAATGGAGGCGGCAAGTGACCTCCCCCCGCATCATCGCCCAGATCGACGCTCCCACCGAGCCCGGTCTCTGCGAGGCGATCGGGTGCGACCGGTTGCCGCACCACACGGACGCGATCCATGGCGAGTGCGAAGAAGCGGCGAAGTCGGCCGAGTCGCCGTGGATCCTCGCCGCCGAGGTCATCATCGCGATCATCGCGATCATCGTCGTCTGTCACGAGAGAGGGGACGCGATCTGCCGGGGGTTGGGGCTGTGAGCATCCTCGCCGGGATACAGACGCTCGTCTCGGTGGATGTCGAGACGTGGGGCTCCGTCGCTCGCGGCGGGGTGCTCCTCTCGCTCGGCGTGGCGATCTTCGACATGGACGGCAAGTTGTTGACCACGGCGGAGATCAAGCCCGAGTACGACGAGCTTCCCGACGACCCTTCGGTGGCGGAGTTCTGGGCGAAGAACCCGGAAGCGTTCGCCCTCGCGAGCGATCGTTCGGGGCGGATGAGCAGGAAGGAATCGGCCTTCGCCTTTCGCTACCTCGTGTCCAAACATCCTCACGCGCGGCTCGCGGCATGGGGCGCGCACTTCGACGGAGCGTGGGTCAACGCGCTCCTCGACGAGCACGAGAAGGGCGGCTACGTCGGCAGGAAGTTCCTCGACATCCCGAGCTTCATCGAAGGGACGGGGTTCGATGTCCCGCGAGTGGAGAGCAAAGCGCCGCATGTCGCCCGCTTCGACGCCGTCGCCCAGGGACAGACCTTCTTCCGTGCGCTCGCCAGGATGCAGGAGCCCCGCCCGTGATCCGCACCCGGTCCGAGCTCGCCGCCCTGCCGGAGGTTCCGGTGGGGGAGGGGGTGTGCAAGCGATGCGGCGAGCCGTCGGGCGAACGTAAGCTGTGCGAAAGTTGCCGCGTGATCCTCTGGGGGATCCGGGAGATGCGCCGCGTTGCCGGTCTCGTCAGCCTCTCCGGGGCGACATTCTCCGGTCGCACCCTCGACGGGGTGGAGCATCGTGGGGGTGCCGCGTGAGGATCGAAGGGCCCTGGCCTGAGGGTTACGTCGGCATCGTCTGCGCCAACTGCGCGGGGGTGTGGGGCTGGCCTAGGGAGATCGAGAGGAAACGCCGGGCCGACGGCAAGAACTTCACCTGCCCTCTTTGCGGCTGTGGAAACGTCTTCACTAAGACCACGTGCCAAATCGAGAACGATCGTCTCCGCAAGGAGCTTCAGCAGGCTCGTCACGAACTGGACATTCTCAACGGCAAGATCCAAGTCGATCTAGGACTGACGCCCGGAGGGACCAAGCCGCGCCGCGAGAAGGGTAGGTGGAAGGGCAAGCCTAAACCGTGCCCCGTCTGCGGAGTAGGGTTCATGAATCTCGGGCCACACCTGCGCGCCAAGCACCCCGACTACACCCCGGAGGGTGCCGCGTGAGCGCCCTGGTCACGTTGCGGCTGGCGGAGATGGCGGGGTGGGAGGTCCGCACTTCCGAGACCCGCGGCGACAGCATCGTCCGGTTCAGGGGCGTCCTCTATCAGACGATGTTTCCGGGCAAGGGCGACGTCCTCTTCCGACCGTGGGAGGATCTGACCGACTGCGCGGAGCTGGCGACGGCTCTGCGGAAGGCGGGGAAGCTCCTCCGTGTGGAGGTCAAAGTCTCGGGCGATATGTGCTGGTGCGGGGTGCTGGTTCCGGGTTGGCCCGCGCTCATCACCGACGTCGCGAGCACCGAAGCCCTCGCGCGCTTCAAGGCCCTCGCTCGGGCGATGGGGGTCGAGGGGGCGTGAGGCCGTACTACGAGAGAGGCGGGATCATGCTGTACCACGGGGACGCACTGGAGGTGTTGCCGGAGATCGGGGGCGAGGTGATGGTGACTGATCCGCCTTACGGGATGAACCTGAAGTCCGGATGGAATGGTGAGTTTGGCGAAATGAAAGTCATGGGCGACGATTCGGTCGAGAGCCGTGATCAAGTCTTGGAACTCTGGGGCGATCGTCCCGCGCTTGTGTTCGGTCGCTGGTCTGTGCCTCGCCCCGCGTCGACTCGGATGGTGCTCACTTGGGACAAGGGAGAACACGTCGGGATGGGAGACCTTTCTACGCCCTGGAAGCCGAACACCGAAGAGATCTACGTCCTAGGTCGTGGGTTCGCCGGAAAGAGGACTTCCTCGATTCTTCGCTACAACGCCATCGCTGGAACCGTCGCCATTCGGAGCGGAAGGCGCCACCCTACCGAAAAACCTCTCGATCTGATGCGAGACCTCGTGCGGAAATGTCTGGGCGAGACGGTGCTTGACCCCTTTGCGGGTTCGGGATCCACGCTCGTGGCCGCGCTCATCGAAGGGCGCAAGGCGATCGGAGTCGAGATCGAAGAGCGATACTGTGAGGTCGCCGCCCGACGCCTCGACGCCGTCCTCGACCAGGGCTCTCTCTTCACGGAGGCCGCATGACCGGGCCGGGAAGCGGGGCGGGGAAGACGCTGGCCGACGTGTTCCGCGCGCGCGGGCTCGCCGATCCCGAGGACCAGGCGCGCAGATGCCTCCTCTTCTTCGCCGCCCTCACCCGCGAGCCGGATAGAGTAGAGCCCGATGCCGAGACCGCGAAAGACCGCCCCGCCCGCGCCGCCTGAGAGGCCCCGCGCGCTCCTCTACGCCCGCGTCTCGACGATCGAGCAACGCGAGGAGGGGTACAGCGTCGAGGCCCAGGTCCGCGCGCTCCGAGAGTACGCCGAGCGCAAGGGGCTCGACGTGGTCGGCCTCTACACCGAGGCGGAGACCGCCAAGCGCGCGGGCCGCGCGGAGTTCGGCCGGATGCTCAAGGACGCCCGCAAGCTCGGCGTCCGGGCGATCGTGGTGGAGAAGACCGATCGGCTCTACCGCAACCTCTCCGACCGCGTGAAGGTCGCCGAGCTCGAGATCGACGTGCATCTCGTCAAGGAGGGCGAGGTCATCGGCCCCGGTTCGACGAGCTCGGCGAAGTTCGTCCACGATATCAAGCTCGTCGTCGCCAAGAACTACGTCGACAACCTCAGCGACGAGACGCGCAAGGGGATGCGCGAGAAGGCGAGGCAGGGCTACTGGCCGAGCCACGCCCCGATCGGCTATCTCAACGTCGGAGAGGGAAGCCGCCGCACGATCGCCCCGGATCCCGACCTGGCCCCCATCGTCCGCGCCGCGTTCGAGCGGTACGGCCGGGGCGACGTCTCGCTCACCGAGATCGCGCGGTTCATGAGCGCCGCCGGGATCGCGCACCGCCCGAAGGGGATCACGCGCGCGGGGCTCCACCGGCTCATCCAGAACCCCATCTACAAGGGCGTCGTCCTGTGGGCGGGGGAGGAGTACCCTGGGCGGCATGAGCCGATCGTCGACGCGGCCGCGTGGGAGCGGTGCCAGCTCGCCCTCGCGGGGCGCAACCCGAACGAGGCGGGCTCGGTGAGCGTGACGCGAGGTGAGTACGTGTACCGCGGGTTCGTCCGGTGCGCCCGTTGCGGGTGCATGGTCTGCCCCCACACCGCCAAGGGGAGGTACGTCTACTACGCCTGTTCCGGCGCGAAGGGCTGTCGCCGCGTCGGGGTGACCGAGGAGGCGATCACGGAGGCGATCGCCGCGAAGCTCGACGGGCTGACGATCGACCCGGAGATCCTGGCCGCGCTCGTCGAGGGTCTGCGGCAGGGCCACGCCGAGCGATCGGCGGAGGCGAACGCCCTGCGCGACCGGTTGGAATCGCGGGTCAAGGGCCTTCGCGACCGTCTGGAGAGGATGTATCTCGATCTGCTTTCAAACCGGGTGCCGGCCACCGTGTACGGCCCCTTGCGCGAGCGGACCGAAAGGGAACTCCAGGACGCGGAGCGGGAGTTCCAGGCTGCCGAGCGTGCGGAGCGGCGATCGTGGGAACAGGACGCCGCGCTCCTGTCCGCCGCGTCCGAGAGCGCGAAGCGGTTCCGGGAGGGCGACGATCGTCAACGACGGGATATGGCGATCGGCGCGCTTTCAAACCTGCTCCTCGACGGCAAGACCGTGATCGTGGAACTGGCTCCCTGGTTCGGAATGATGGCCGAAACGAACGAAAAGGGGAAGGGTGTGGGAGCGTCGCCGAGCCAGATGAAACTTTGGCTGCCCACCGTGGATTCGAACCACGATTAACTGTTCCAGAGACAGTCGTCCTGCCCTTAGACGAGTGGGCACAGCGAGAGGATTCTACCTCCTCCCGCTGTGGATCCGCAAGTGGCGTCAGCTCGCCTTCTTGAGCCCTTCCTCGTCGTAGAGGAGGGGCAGGAGGCCGTTCTCGATGATGCCGTGGGGGACGACCACGCGCTTGACGGTGGTGCTCGACGGAACCTCGTACATCACGTCCATCATCACGCTCTCGATGATCGCGCGGAGGGCGCGGGCCCCGGTCTTGCGCTTGAGCGCCTCGCGGGCGATCTCGTGGAGCGCGGCGTCCTCGAACTCGAGATCGACCCCGTCCATCTCGAAGAAACGGGCGTACTGCTTCGTGAGCGCGTTCTTCGGCTTGGAGAGGATCTGGACGAGCGTCGCCTCGTCGAGCGGCTCCAGCGCGGTGAGAACCGGAAGGCGGCCGATGAACTCGGGGATGAGCCCGAACTTCAGGAGGTCGTCGGGCTGGACGTCGCCGATGACCGACTTCTCGCGGTCGGCGGTGGAGTCGGGCGTCGAGCGGAAGCCCATCGTCGACTCCTTCATCCGGCGGCGGATCGTCTCCTCGATCCCCTCGAACGCGCCGCCGCAGATGAAGAGCACGTCCTTCGTGTCGATCTGGAAGTATTCCTGCTGCGGATGCTTGCGCCCACCCTGGGGCGGGATGTTGGAGACGGTGCCCTCCAGGATCTTCAGGAGCGCCTGCTGGACGCCCTCGCCGCTCACGTCGCGGGTGATCGAGGTGTTCTCGCCCTTGCGCGCGATCTTGTCGATCTCGTCGACGTAGATGATCCCCCGTTCGGCGGCGGCCTTGGGATTCTCGGGATCGATCGTCTCGGCGGACTGCCAGAGCTTGAGGAGGATGTTCTCCACGTCCTCGCCCACGTAGCCCGCCTCGGTGAGCGCGGTGGCGTCGGCCATCGCGAACGGCACGTTCAGCATCCGGGCGAGCGTCTGCGCGAGGAGCGTCTTGCCCGAACCGGTCGGGCCGACCATGAGGATGTTGGACTTGGCGAGCTCGACGCCGCCGAGCCCGCCCGCCGCGCGGGCGTCCTCACCCTTAGGCGAGTTCACGCGCTTGTAGTGGTTGTAGACCGCGACCGAGAGGGTGCGCTTGGCCTTCTCCTGCCCGACGACGTAGCCGTCGAGGAAGCCCACGATCTCCTTCGGCTTCGGGACGCCGCCGACGGCCTTGGCGGGAGCGTTGCGGGCGGCGAGCGCCGTCCCGATCCCGACCGTCTGGGCCGCGCCGAGCATCCCCGTCGAGGCGGCGAGGCGCTGTTCGGCGGGGTTGATGTTCAGGATGTCGTTGCACAGCTCGATGCAGTCGCTGCACACGGCCCCGTGGAGACCCACGATGAGCTTCTTGCACTGCTCCTTGGTTTTGCCGCAGAGGCAGCACAATCCGCGCGGGTCGTTGGGTCTCGCCATTCCTAGGGTTCTTTCCTTACTCTCGGGGGTTTTTGGGGGTCGTTCGTCGGCGATGGGACGTTCGGCGATCTCAGCGATCGCCGGGCTTGATCGCCTTGTCGATGAGGCCGTAGGCCACGGACTCGTCGGCGGACATGAAGTAGTCCCGGTCGCAATCCTTGCGGACCTGCTCCGGATCCTTCTTCGTGTGGCGTCCAAGAATCTCCATCAGGCGATCCATCAGGAGGTTCGTCTCGCGCACCTGAACGTTAATATCGGCGGCCGTGCCCTGAAAACCAGAGGAAACCTGGTGGATCATGATGCGGGAGTTCTCCAGCGCGAAGCGCTTGCCCTCCGCGCCGCCGCCGAGCAGGACCGCGCCCATGCTCATGGCGGTGCCGACGCAGATCGTCGCCACGTTCGGCTTGATGAGCTGCATCGTGTCGTAGATCGCGAGACCCGCGTACACAGAGCCGCCGGGGGAGTTGATGTAGAACTCGATGTCCTTGTCGGGGTCCTCCTTCTCCAGAAAGAGGAGCTGGGCGACGATGAGGTTCGCGACGTAGTCGTCGACGGGGGTGCCGAGGAAGACGATGCGGTCCTTCAGCAGGCGCGACCACAGGTCGTAGCTGCGCTCGCCGCGGTTGGTCTGTTCGATGACATAGGGGATGCCCATCTAATCTCTGCTACGCCGCGTCGTTCCACTCGAATGAGCGTCCCGACCGGGTCGCTTTATTATCGGGAGGTCGGGCGCGTTCG
>JAOQMM010154102.1:0-11660 GCA_027563515.1 Erythroxylum platyclados | reverse complement strand
ACAGGATTCTAGCCAAGAAAAATCACAACAAAATCTGCTCAAACACCTCCAGCGAAGGAATCCCTCTACACAACCTCCGGGAAATACAAGTTGAAGCTCTTAAACACTTCACTACTCTACTTGGTATGCCTAACTCATCAATTGCATCCCAAACAAATTTAAATCATCTCAACCTTCCCCAAATCACCCCAGCTGAGTTTGCTAATTTAACCAAGCCCGTGGAGGGTGCTAAGATTGAAGTGGTAATTTTTTTATCTAAATTCTCAGAAAGCTCCAGGACCCGATGAAATCAATGACTATTTTTTCCAACATTCGTGGCCCATGATCGGCAGCATGGTCAAGAGTGCAGTCAAAGAATTGTTCTGCAACAACTCTCAACTTAAGGAACTTAATCGCACCTTCTTGTGTTTAATCCTTAAGGGTCCTTACTCTTCTACTTTTGAGGATTACCCACCTATATCTTGCACCAACTTCCTCTATAAAACAATCTCCAAGATCCTTGCCAATTGGTTGAAGATAGCCATAGCTCCCTTGATCAGTGATAACCAAAGGGCATTCTTGAAAGTTCGAAACATCGGAGACAATATACCCATCGTCCAAGAATTGTTAAAGGGCTACTCTACAATATGCAACTCACCTAATTGTACCTTGAAGATCGACTTCCATAAAACTTTTGACAATATCAATTGGGTATTCTTATGGCAAATTTTAGCGGCATACGATGTTATGATTACTGATCAACCCAGTAATGAAGACTAGAACATGACTATGGAGTCTATGAAGGAGGAAGAAGTAGGCCTTCAAGAATCGGGTTGCCCAATAAGAAACCGTAGACACCCAACTTCATGGAATGATTACTATCAATCACTAAAGGAATCTGGCTGTTACGGGATTGTCGCTAGCTGTATGACCACTTTGTTGCACGCAAGGAAGTGTTGTTTTCTTTTTCTGATAGTAATACACTGATAGCTGACACATGGAAAAATCTCTGTAATGAGACTGATGTATGAACATCTTTATATTGAAATGAAATGAAAGAAAAGGTAGAGAACCTTTAATCCAAATCCTTTCTTTGTTAAATTGGAGGCTCCTGACCTCGAACCAGGGAAACTCATCAATTTTGGTGCTTTCATTGAACCATCCCCATGGCTAAGAACACTCGTTCGAAGGCCATCATCGATCGTCTTGAAGATGCGATCCAAAAACTCACCCTCACCCAATCAACTCTAACAGCAAACCAAATAAACCTTACCGCCAACTTGACGAACTTCTTGCCAAAATGGCTACCATGGAAGCTTCGCCATCCCCTCCAACAGACACCTCCCCTGATTTACATTTCCCACCTCAATCCCTTTCACAACCCACAAATGTTGATGATACTACTCACACTCGTCATCAATTAAAACTTGAAATTCCTTGTTTTGATGGTCACGACGCAATGAGTTGGATCTTCAAGATTCAACAATTTTTTTATTATCATAACACCCTAGTTGCTTATCGCATTCCCATCGCCTCTTTCTACATGGATGGCCTAGCTTTAGGATGGTTTCAATGGATGTTTCGTAATTGACAGATTACATCATAGGAGAGCTTTTTGCAATCACTGGAGCTGCAATTTGCTCCTGCCTATTATGATGACCCTTGCGGCGCTCTTTTTAAATTGATGCAACGCAGATCCATCAATGATTATTTGACTGAGTCTGAAAGTCTTGTTAATCGCATTGTCGGCTTACACCCATCATTCATTCTCAGCTGTTTTATTTCAGGACTCACACCAGAAATTCGGCGTGAAGTTTAAGCATTACAACCATTATCCCTCACTCAAGCTATAGCTTTAGCCAAACTTCAAGAGGATAAATTATCCGACATTAAATGTGCCACTTTTTTAAAGCCCACTTCTAAGCATATTCCGTCTCCTTATTCCCCACCAAATTCCTACTCCAACCCATCCTCTAGCATCACTAAAACACCCATCTCCCTTTCCTCCACACCCACTAAACCCACATTTAAGAAATTATCCTCTGAAGAAATTTTAGCCCGTCGAGAAAAAGGCTTTTGCTACAATTGCGACGAGAAGTTTGCCCCCAACACAAATGTAAATCTCGCTATTTTTTACTGATTGCCGATGACGATTCTTCAGATGTTACCTTTCCTGATACGGACCTTCGTATTGATTCCAATATCCCGTTACCTGCTTCTGATTCAACTGACCCCAACCCAGCTCAAATCAGCCTCCATACAAATGGATGGCCACATGGCACCTGAAACATTTCATCTTGTGGGCCGATTAGCTAACCGTGTAGTCATGATTTTGGTTGACACTGACAGTACGCACAACTTTATTCAGGAGTGCATTGCCAAATATTTACAATTACAAACCTAACACATTCAACCTTTCAACATTCTAGCGGGTAATGGTTCTGAAATACATTGCACTCAACTCTGTTCAAAAGTCTCCCTCCATGTTCAGCAGCAACAATTTTTTGTGGACTTGCACGTTCTACAAATAAGTGGAGCTGAAATTGTTTTGGGTGTACAATGGTTAAAGACGCTTGGACCTTTCCTCATGGATTACTCCACTCTTACCATGAGATTTTTGCAAAATGATCAGTTAGTTGAGCTCAAGGGCACAGGATCTACAGCAATCGAGTTGGTAACAACTCCACAGATCAAACGGTTGTTACAGATAGCTGGCGTGTCTGAATTATTCCACATACAAATTCAACCTGACACCTCCTTAAGCTCTTCACCACATAGCCACTACCCTTCCCAAATCCAAAATCTTTTAAACCAATTTCACACCCTATTTCAACTACCTCAAACTTTTCCTCCCAGTTGCACCACTGATCACGACATCCATTTACTACCTAACTCCAAACCAATTAATGTGCGTCCCTATCGATAGCCTTACTCTCAAAAAAAGGGAAATTGAAGTACAGGTGGAGCAAATGCTTAAATCTGGGCTCATTCAACTTGGCAACAATCCATACTCTCCACCGGTTTTACTCGTTAAAAAAAAGGACGACAGTTGGTGTTTTTGCATTGATTACAAAACCCTCAACGCGGTGACTATAAAGGATCGGTTTCCCATACCTACTATTGATGAGTTTCTTGATGAACTCAATGGAGCTACATGGTTTTCTAAACTTGATCTGTCGTAAGGATACCACCAGATTTTAATGAAGTAGGCTGATATTCACAAAACAGCCTTTCGAAAACACATTGGTCACTACGAATTCAAGGTGATGCCCTTCGGTTTGTGCAATGCTCCTTCAACATTTCAAGCCACTATGAACAGGTTGTTTCAACCTTTTTTGCACCACTTTATTATTGTCTTTTTTGACGACATTCTCGTTTATAGCAAATCCTTTTCGGATCATGTCTTTCATTTGGAGCAAGCATTCAAAACCTTGTTGCAGGGGCAATTTTTTTTAAGTTCTCCAAGTGCTCCTTTGCCTAACGAACAGTTGAATGTCTCAGGCATGTGGTCTCAACCACAGGAGTACAGCTTGATGCTACAAAAATCCATGCTATGACGGCTTGGCCAGTCCCTACCACTCTTAAATCCTTATGAGGCTTTCTCGGTCTTACTGGTTTTTACCAGCGTTTCATTCAACATTATGCACACTTGGTAGCTACATTAACATGCTTGCTCAAGAAAGATCAATTTCATTGGTCTCCTAAATCTCTAGAGGCTTTTGATAATCTGAAATCAACTATGACTTCTGCTCTAGTCTTGGCACTCCTTGATTTTTCTAAACCATTTATGATAGAGACGGATGCTTCAGGCTCTGGCATGCGTGCAATATTGTTACAAGACAAGCATCCGATTGCATTTTTCAGCAAACAATTTTGTCCGAAGTTAGCCCGCGCTTCCACCTACATTCGTGAGCTTCATACAATAACCATTGCTGTCAAAAAATGGAGGCAATATTTACTTGGCCATCAATTTATTATTATGACAAACCACCAGAGTTTGAAAGAGTTGATGACTCAAACGTTACAAACCCCAGAACAACAATCTTATCTAGTCAAGCTCCTCGGGTTTGATTTTCAGATTTAGTAAAAGAAGGGTAGTCATAATGTTGTTGCTGATACATTATCAAGAATCCATGACCCTCCTCACTGCTTGATTTTGACCAGCCCATACTGCATTTTATTAGATCAATTAAGAGCCAAAAATCAGCATCTATCTTCCACCAGAGACTTAATTGACACCATTCAACAACAGCCACAGTCCCACCCCAATTATACTTTCAAGGATGGATTAATCTTGTACAATGGTCGTATATGGGTGAGCTCTTCTAGTGCCTTTAAACAGCTCCTTTTGGAAGAATTTCATACTACACCCATTAGTGGACACATGGGCATTGCCAAGACACTATACCGTTTACATGAGAATTTTTATTGGGACACCATGGTTTCTGATGTCAAAACTTTTGTGAAGCAGTGTCCTATTTTCCAACAAACTAAGTATGAAACTAAGAAACCAGGAGGGTTGATACAGCCATTGCCGCTACCATCTGCACCTTGGGAGGATCTTAGCATCGATTTCATCACTCATTTGCCACAGTCGAATGGTTACTCTGTGATATTGGTAGTTGTTGATCGCTTCTCTAAAGGAGCTCATTTTGGTGCTCTTCCATCGCGCTATACTGCGTACAAGGTAGCACAATTATTCCAAGATATGGTTTGTAAATTACATGGGTTACCGCGCAGTTTAGTTTCCGATCGAGATCCTATATTTGTTAGTCATTTTGGCGAAAATTATTCAAACTTAGTGGTACCAAATTAAGGATGAGTACAGTGTATCATCCTCAAACCGACGGCCAAATTGAAGTCGTTAACAAAACTTTGGAATAGTATTTACGTTCCTTTGTCAGCCATAAACCTGTTTTGTGGCACAAATTCTTACCCCTGACAAAGTGGTCTTATAACACTACTCAACATTCTGCTACTAGTTTCTCTCCATTTGAAATTACATATGGCAAAACTCCACCCAACATCCCAAAGTATACGATGGGTATCACCACCAATGAAGTTGTTGATCAACTCCTTCGTTCCAGAGATGACATGCTGCAAGTCCTTTGCCATCATCTTGAGAAGGCACAACATTATATGAAACAACAAGCTATTGTAAACGTTGGGACGTCTATTTTGCTGTTGGTGACTAGGTTTATGTCAAACTTCGACCGTATCGACAAACTTCTGTCGGTCGTCCTTTTTATCCTAAACTTAGTAAACGTTTTTATGGACCTTACCAAATTGTGGAGCAAATTAGTGCTGTTTCTTATAAGTTGGCTTTACCGACAGAAGTTAAAATTCATCCAGTCTTTCACTGCTCCCTTCTCAAGCCCCATCACGGCCCTCTCACTCCTCTAGTTCTAGATTTGCCTCCTAATGCCATCGATGGACAGTCGTTGATCGAGCCTTTGGTCATTCTAGATTCTAAAACTAACACTTTGTCTCACCCTCATCGCAATCTTGTTTTGGTTCAGTGGTTGGGTTTGTCACCAGAAGATAGTATGTGGGAAGTTTGGGACTCACTTAAGACCACCTACCACCTCGAGGACAAGGTGGTTTTCCATCCAGGAGGGGAATTTGTTACGATTACTGATCAACCCAGTAATGAAGACCAAAACGTGACTATGGAGGCTATGAAGGAGGAAGAAGTAGGCCTTCAAGAATCGGGTCGCCCAATAAGAAACCATAGACACCCAACTTCATGAAATGATTACTAGAAAGGAATCTAGTTGTTACGAGATTGTCGCTAGCTATACGACCACTTTGTTACACGCAAGAAAGTGCTGTTTTCTTTTTCTATTGAAATGAAATGAAATGAAAGAAAAGGCAAAGCCTTTAATCCAAATCCTTTCTTTGTTAAATTAGAGGCTCCTGGCCTCGAACTAGGGAAACCCATCAATTTCCACCGCAATTTATCACCTGTGTTGTGTACTATAAAATGCAAACTTGCACGTACATAGTCTCACACACCAATAAGATGCGGACTCTATCTAAAACAATTTCGTGCACCCATAAGATACAGATACGCTCATACACATTCTGACACACCCGTTAGACATAAATCTGTAATCTAATAATCGACAAGACATAAGTATGCATTGTTGCACTAGAAAAGACACAAGCATGCAATCTTACGCTCGAGAAGACGTAGGCATGCAGTCTCACACAGTAATGGATAAGATGTAAAGTTGTAGTCTTGCCCTCTACAAGATGCAAGCATATAGTCTCACGCCCCACAGACATAGGCATGTAATGTTGCGCTTGATAATACATCGAGCTAGTCTTATTGTCTTACAGTAGATAAGTAGGCATGCAGTCTTGCACTCAATAAAACACAGGTAATTCTCAAAAAAAAAAAAGAAAAAGGTACACGGTTATGAAGTATTACACCTCAAGTATATATAGGCATGTGGTGTTGCCTTTGACAAGACGTAGAGCCATAGTCTCTTGCTCGACAAGACCTAAATATGCGATCTCACACATCAAAGACACAAGCATGCAATCTCGTGGTCAACAAGATGCAAGCATAATCTTATACCCAAAAAAGACGTAAGCACAAAAATGATCTCGCTCGATAATACATAGTCATAGACTTACAGTGTCACGCCGACAAGATGCAAAGCTTTAAACTACTTGTCTCCCAATCAACAAGCCATAGATTCATAGACTTACTGTCTCATGTTCAACAAGTCATAAAGCTGCAGAATTGCTATCTCCCACGAGACAAGCCACAAAGTCACATAACTTATTGTCTTGTATTCAAAAATTCATACATTTGTAGACTCGTAATCTCCTACTCGACAAGCAATAACTTGATAAACATTCAATCTAGCTTAAAATGATGTAGAATCACAGATATACACTCGCACTAGACAAGTATTAGAGCAACCATAAGCATACAACTAAAAATGGATAACATACAGGTCGTGCACATTACTTAAAAAGTAAATCTTCTTAATCTTCCTTAAGATCAACGGCGGCAAATGCTACTCCTCCCATAAAGAACACACTTCACTCCTCAAATAGGTGGCTTGATCTACCACTTGTAAGAAGACAAAGGAACCATGTCTCACGATTCACATTCTCTAACTCTTCCCAATGAAGGGAACGAATCCACATGTAAGGCCCAAATTGTATCAAATCTCATATATAAAATGAGTTTCTACTTGACAAAAAGAAATTTACATCTCTCTTTCCCTAAACTTTCTCTGTAGGTCTACACTAACTCAAAGTGTCTGTACCAGAGACACTCGCCAACCCTATGTTGGATGTCTTCAAGTTTAAGTCACAGATATATCAAACGTTTACCTAACCCAATAAAAGATGATAAATTTTACCACCTTTATTTTTTGGGTATCGTAAACTAAGATACTTGTAATGCTGAGATCCCTTATATATAAAAATGTGATATAATCATAACTAGATGGAAACAAGAGCTTAAAGTTCCATGAATTCAAAATTTGTTTTAAGTAATTTTATACTGGCTAATTCCTTGAATATTATCAAAATTTAAACTCTAAATTAAATTGTCGGGCAAACATTAGAGTTTAAAATGCTTCTTTTACCAAAATCTAAAATAAAATAGATGAAAGGGTGAAATTAGCAAGATTTGAACCACAAATTAATGGTCTCCACAATATAAGTTTCAAATCACATATAATGTGCCAAAAATCAGGTGGCAGAACATACAGAAGGAGAAAGCAGTCTATAAAACGAGGGAATTACTTCCATACCACTGCTCACATATCAAGTAAATTAAACGACAGAAACCAGAAATGCATCCTCTCTGATTTGACGTACTATAGAAAGCAACTTAAAACTGTGATTGAGGATTAAATAGAATGATCAATAAAGCTGCTCAAGTCATGCTAGGGCTCTTCTTTACCCTTATTTGTTATCCTTTAGGATCTGATATTATGCTCTTATTTTGCGTCTCTCCCTCAATTATCACCATCTAACAGCTGAGTTGAAGGCTTTTGCTCTTTATCTACTTCACTGATAACTTTGGGGCTCATGAAGCTAGGCTGGTTAGTTGAAGATAGAAGCCTTGCCCACATCCTGTCGGTAATGACTACCTTGTTCTGCTTCTCAATTATACGCTGAAAACAGAAGTATTATCAAACCATAATTAACTTTTCTCTCCAGAATAATTGCTGTGACAAATAGAAAGCAGAAGTGAAAAGAAAATAAGGATGCAGGAATGTAATGTACGTGGAGATGCTAGTGGGCTTGTGGAAAGAAAAATAATGCCCACAAAAGAAAAAAACCAGAAGAAAAAAAACTTTTTTCTGGTCCAAAATAAAAAAAGTAAATTGCATATACTAGAACATATATCTTAAACTTCTGCTACATTTCCAAGGAAATTATTCGCTTTGGCTGAGAAACATACATTGAAAGGAATGTAAGTATGTCTGGTATTGACAAGTCCCACGGTGAAGCCAGTATATCCTGCCATTGCTCCATGAACTGCACTTTGAGCAAGTAGAGTGCAGTAGACATTATCGGAAGCATTGCTTGGAATAGCACGTATCATATATGTGGGATCTGAAAAATATTTTGGTTATAGCTTGCATGTGCATCAAAACAATTTCAGTTGAAAACTCTAATGCATATAAGTTATACCTATATACTTGAGAGTGATGCTCAGCTTATTTTCTTTTGCAAAATGATCCTGCAGCACAAATTAGAACAAACTCTTAAAGAAGGAATAACTTAGCCATTTTAGATGTCTGTGCAGGCAATACAAAAGTCACAATTATATTCATTCCCCAACTTTTTCCATAGAGAGACTATTTTTACAAAGCAATTCGAAATTAATGGACACATTGGAATACTTAATCCTCATATCAAGATGTACATGGACTAATACTCCCTTGAAAAGGTACTTTTGAACAATTGAATTTATTTAAAATGCTTTTGTTGCCATTGATAAAAGGAACAAAGAATGAGAATACCATCATTAACCTTCCATCTTCAATAAGTAACTGCTATTCTGACAAACATTCTGCTCCTCTAGCAATCATAACTTCATATCCAATGACAGTCATCCAGAGTACCATTGATATGAGCACTACCAAGCTTGTTTTATATGGTAAGCAATACCTTGATCCTCTGAGATATCCACAAGCCCACATCCTTCAGTAGCTTGTTTCCTGAAGCATCTTGCTCATCAATGGATTGCAGACTCTCAGAAAGAAGATCTTGTCCTGCTCCTTCAGCAATAACAATAACCATGTGCCCATTTTCTTTCAGTCGTTTGTCAATGAACTCAAAAAGCCCACCTTTTCCTTCAAGGTAGAAGGGTGATTCTGGTATCAAACAACAGTCTACATCTCGGCTAGCCAGGGTAGCATACATTGCAATGAAACCTGGGTTAAAAATCCAAAAAGATTGTAGAAAGGCTCAGTAAGACTTATGAAGAAATGAGAAAAGTACAAGCATACACAAGAATATTTATCATGCCACTGTGGCTTGTAGTAATTCTACGTGCTGATGATTTAACTTGCCACTGTAGCGCCCCATTAGCTTCACTAGACCAATTCCATTCTCCACACTTTCTGCTTCAACATGTGCAGCATTAATTGCTCGTTGAGCTTCCTCAACCGCAGTATCAAAACCAAAGGACTTGTCAATAACCTGGACCAAGCAAGGAAACCTAGCATGAATTAATTTCAAACATCAATTGCTCCAGTGAAGTCTGAAAACCAAGTAGAAAATTCATTAAATTATAGAAATATAAAAACAATTATGAAGCTAACATAAGCATCCATTCATGAATACTATAACTTAGTAGAAAATGTGAAGGAGTCAAATAAACCAGAAGTGGAGGTTGAGTACCGGAATGTCATTATCAATGGTTTTTGGAATGCCAGCAACAGCAACTTTGAGGCCCCGATTTCTGATTTCCTGCATGGTGTCCAGGGGTAGTTGTGACATAGAGTGTAAAGTAATGCTATGAAAGCATAATTAGATTTACAAAACAATCATCATCAATCTAAGAAAATTTTGATAGGTGTTTCTTATTGAACAACCATCTTCTGTAAACAAAGATGTTCATGAGCTTCCTATAATAGTGGTTGTGATGTAGAACCAAATACAAAGAGAAGCTATCCAAAGAGAGATCTTATTCTCGAAAAAACTTGCATCTCTCAATCAGGTAAAAGAATCATAGAGTAGTTTCAGCTGATGATTCATATCAAAATAAGAATGCAAAACAAGAAAAAAAATGAGAACAGAAGAAAGAAGTTAAGTTTGACACTTTGAAAATTGTTAATCTTTGTACTCTGCTACACTTTGTAGCCAATGAAATCATTATTATCGTCATTGAAACTCATTTTAATTCTCTCCAGGAGTGATGCATGAACTTACCTGATAAATAGCTGCTGCCCCCTTTTGAGTTCCATCACCTCCAATTATATAAACCTGGACCATGAAGGGGATTTTCATCCAAAATGTTAAGCTTGTTCAAAAACAATAAAATCATTAACAGAAATGCAACAAGAATCTTTCTCAATTTCTAATGCAGACCTGATTGATCCCACGATCCTCAATGCTATCAACTATCTTTGACGTATCATGGCCACCTCGAGATGTCCCCAGTATAGTACCACCACGCTTATGGATGTCATTGACAACCTTAGGTGTTAAACTAATAGTGTTTTTGCAGTAGAAACCCCTATAGCCTGCCTATATAAAAATCAACCAGAAATCCTGGTGGGATACCAAATTGACAACTGCAATATCATCATCTTCAACAACATTTAGTTACTAAAATCATTCCAAAATCCTGTATTAGGATATCATTAAAATCATTCCAAAATCCTGTATTAGGATATCTTTTTCCATTGTGAGGATGGAGCCCCAGGATAAGTTTTGAGGGGCGGGATGAGGAGGGGTGATTAGAGGACTCGTTTTTCAGTAAGATGAGGAGGGATGGGGATTAGAGGACTCATTTTTCAAATCCCAAGTAATCACTTTCTAGCTACATGAGAAAGTGCAGGCTTCACTTATAATTTGACTACATTCATATGGGCAAGTACCTTCAAGAAACTAATAGATCCTAGAATAAGAAAAGTTGGACTTGAAGGATGTTAAGAGCATCCACTTACATCAATTCCAAGGACTTTGCTGGCGCCATACATATGATAAAGGCCACAAACAATTTCCCTTATCACTGTGTTGAGGCCCGGACATAGCCCACCACATGTAACAATACAAGCATGCACGTCATCTGACTCAAAATAAACCTGCAAATCATTTTATTAAAATTTATGCACCATTATCAGCACATGATAGTGATTCTAGTATTATATACCCCAATCAACATATTAAAAGTCTTTCAGAGAATCAAAAATCAAGTATACCTTCTGACGAGGTCCAGCACGTCGAAAGTGAACCCCTCTTGGGCTATCCTTGTGAACCACAATCTAGAATCATAATAGGTCACGCATAATTAGTAGATGATCCTGATCATAACTTCACAAATATAGAAGAAAGTTGTCAAATAGGTCATGCACAATTGGTAGATGATCCTAATCATAACTTCACGAATATAGAAGGAAGTTGTCAAATAAAGAAATAGTTATCACAACCAGTTCCCTATTCCACATGTGTAAAGCCCACACATACAATTAAGA
>JAOQMM010153912.1:0-24955 GCA_027563515.1 Erythroxylum platyclados | reverse complement strand
CCTCTTTTTACGCTTCCACAAAATAACGGTTTTGAAAAATGGCCAGACCACGGACGCCGACCAACGTGCTCGACGCCCGTGGCGCGTTCAAAAAGAACCCGCAGCGCCGCCGCCAGGATGCTGAGCCAAGCGGCCAGCTCGGTGACGCTCCCGGCCATCTGCAAGGTGCCGCGCTACAAGCGTGGGAAGAAATCAAACGTAGCGCCCCGCGCGATGTGCTGACCGATTCAGATCGGCTAGCGCTGGAAGTGGCTGCCCAACTGCTGGCCCAGTTCCGCACTGATCCGGTGGAGTTCCCAGCCGCCAAGCTGGTCCGCCTTGAGGCGCTGCTCGGCAAGTTCGGCATGACCCCGGCAGATCGCGCCAAGGTCGGAGGCAAGGTTGAGAAGCAGAAGGGCAATCCCTTCGCTGATCTGTAATGGCAAAAAAGAGTTATCCGCTGGTCAAGGTTGCGGAAACCTACGCCAGCCAGGTTATTTCCGGCAAGATTCCTGCCTGTAAGTGGATCAAATTGCTGTGCGAAAAGCATCTGTCCGAGCTGGAACAGTCGAATTCTGATGACTTTCAGTTCTATTTTGACCCGGCAAAGGCTGAGAAAGTCGCCAAATTCCTGCAACTGCTGCCGCATACCAAGGGCAAATGGGCAGGGAATCGGGAGCTGATCAAGCTCGAACCGTGGCAATTGTTCAGCGTTTGCGTTCCGTTTGGCTGGTTGCGCAAGAAAGACAACACCAGGCGCTACCGCACGATCCTGATTTTCGTGCCGCGCAAGAATGGCAAGTCGATTATCGGTGGCGGGATTGGCCTTTACATGCTGACTGCCGATGGCGAGTTCGGTGCCGAGGTTTACAGCGGCGCGACAACCGAGAAGCAAGCGTGGGAAGTGTTCCGGCCTGCGAAGGTGATGGTTGAGCGCACGCCGGCGCTGAAGGAACACTTCGCGGTTGAGGTCAACGCCTCGAACATTTGCCGACTTGAGGACGGTTCACGGTTTGAACCTGTGATCGGCAAGCCTGGTGATGGTTCAAGCCCGAGCTGTTCCATTGTTGACGAATATCACGAGCATAAAGACTCGACGCTGTTTGACACGATGGAAACCGGCATGGGCGCACGCGAGCAGCCGGTGATGCTGGTTATCACAACGGCGGGATCTAGCATTGGCGGGCCTTGTCACCAGTTGGTCAGAGATTCCGAACGGATGCTTGAAGGCGTCCTGAAGCGTGACGACCTGTGGCCGGCTTTATTCACGATTGACGAAGGCGACGATTGGACATCGGAAGATGTTTTGATCAAGGCAAACCCGAATTACGGCGTTTCGATTGCAGGCGATTTCCTGCTGGCGCGCCAGCGTGACGCCATGCAATCGGCCAGTAAGCAGGCGACATTCCGCACGAAACACTTGAACGAGTGGGTAGGCGCAAAGAACGCATGGCTCAACATGCTGCGTTGGCGGCAATGCCCTGAGCGCAAGACGCTTGCAGAGCTTGAGGGCCGTCCGTGCTTCATCGGTCTGGACTTGGCCAGCAAGATCGACATCGCCGGCAACGTCCTGGTGTTTCCTCCGGTTGCTGATGACCCGCTGTGGCATGTCCACGGGCGGTACTACTTGCCCGAGGCGCGGGTGATTGAGGAGCTGGACGGAAACACAGACCGCTACCGCGAGTTTGATGCGCTGGGCCTGCTGACCTTGACCGATGGAGAAGTGATCGACTTCGAGGTGATCAAGGAAGATTTGCGGGAGTTCTCCGGGCGGTTCGACGTGCAACAGGTCGCATATGACCCGTGGCAAGCCACCCAGCTTGCGCAGGAAATGACAAACGAAGGCTTGTTGATGGTTGAGGTACGGCAAACCGTGCAGAACATCAGCGAGCCGATGAAAGAACTGGAAGCCTTGGTTCTGCAAAAGAAGCTGGCGCACGGTGATTGCCCGATTCTCACTTGGATGGCATCAAACGTGGTCGCCAAGCTGGACGTAAAAGACAACATTTACCCGAACAAAGAGCGACCAGAAAACAAGATTGACGGGATTGTCGCGCTGATTATGGCGCTCAGTCGCGCAATCGCTGGTGGCGAGCCGTCGATGGATATCGACTCATTCATAAATAATCCTGTGGTGCTTTGATGGCCTTTTTCCAGACACTTCGCGGCCTGTTCGGCAAGCCTGGCGGGCCGACGAGGGAGCCTGGCGCACAAGAAAGCGGGCCTCTGATCTATGGCGTAGAGCCTGCGGCTACCGTTACCAGCGACACCGCCATGCAGGTGTCTGCGGTATGGGGAGCAGTCCGTATCATCAGCGAAACAATCGGCAGCATGCCGTTCGACCTCTACGAGGTCAGCAAAGAGGGTCGAAAGCCAGCAGAAATGCATCCGTTGCGGCGTTTGCTGACCTATAAGCCGAACAGATATCAGACTCCCGTCGAGTTCTGGGAAAGCATGTCGCTAAATCTGGCGCTGTCTGGCAATGCTTATGCGGTGATTCAGCGTGCCGGAACCCGGATCGTCTCGCTGCTGCCGCTTTCATCGAGCCAGGTCGAGACGCGGTTGCTTGACGATGGGTCTGTTGTACACGTTTACACGTCCGGCGCTGACGTTAAAGTTTACGCATCGCAGAACATCTGGCACATAAAGCTGTTCGGGAATGGCATTGTTGGCCTGTCTCCGCTCAGTTATGCGCGAAATTCTGTAGGGATTGCCATCGCCGCAGACAACCGGGTCACTAAGGTTTACTCGAACGGGGCGAAGCCGTCTGGCGTGCTGACAATTGATAAGGTGCTGACACAGGATCAGCGCACGCAAATCAAGACGGCGTTTTCTGAGCTAGAGGAAGGCAACCAGGACAGGCTGTTCGTGCTGGAAGCCGGGATGCAGTACCAACAGGTCAGCATGACGCCACAAGATATTGAGCTTCTGGACTCTCGCAGGTTCCAGATCGAGGATATTGGCCGCTTCTTCGGGGTTCCGTCGATTCTTTTGAATCAGACCTTTGGGCAGTCATCGCTCGGGTCGAATGTTTACGAAATCATCAATGGCTTTTACAAGCTAAATCTGCGCCCGTATCTGGAAAAGATCGAGGTTTCGATTAAGTGCTGGCTGCTTGATCCGTCAGAGTCTGAGCGTTATGAGGCAGAATTCAACTTCGACAGCCTGTTGCGCGCTGACACACTGAGCCGCTATGAGGCAAACGGCAAGGCAATCACCACAGGGCAGCTCACACCTAACGAGGCGCGCATTCTTGAGGGCCGGCAATCAAAGCCTGGCGGCGATCAACTCATGATCCAGGGCGCGACAGTACCCATTCTGCAAGTTCTCCAAGGGGGTTCCGATGGAGCGCAAAACACTCAGCCTTGAATCTATCGAGGTAAAGTTTGACGACGAGAAGCGCGGGACTTTCTCCGGTTACGCTTCCAAGTTCGGCGGCGTAGATAGCTATGGCGACACAATCATCCCGGGCGCTTACAAAAAGACGCTGAAGAAGCGCGAGCGGCCTGTACAGTTGCGCTGGAACCACTACGGCGACGTGATCGGCAAGTGGACTCGCATCGAGGAAGATGATGTTGGTCTGTTCGTCGAGGGCGAATTGACGCCAGGCCATAGCAAGGCGAGCGATGTTTACGCGCTGCTTAAGCATGGCGCAGTCACCGGGCTGTCTATTGGATATCGCCCTATTCAGACCCGCGAACTTGGCGACGGCAAGCGCGAACTGAAAGAGATTGAGCTTGTAGAAATCAGCATCGTTGAGTCGCCGGCAGATAACGCTGCACACGTTGGCGACGTTAAAACTGCAATCGAACACATTGAAAGCCCGAAGGATGCCGAAGAAATCCTGCGGAGTAACGGTTTCACCAGATCTGAAGCGTGCGCGCTGGTTTCACGCATCAAGGCCTTGGGTCGCGGAGAGCGCGATTCAGAAAAAACAACCGCAGAGATTGCGGGAATGTTCCAGCAGTTCAAAATCCCGCAACCCTAAAGAAATTCAATCAAAGACAACCCGCCATTGAGCGGGTTTTTTATGTCTGGAGAAATACCATGTCCGAAGAAATCAAGAGCGTTATCGAATCTGGCCTTGCTCAGGTCAAAAGCGTGCAGGATCAACTGAAAACCGCTATTGATCAGCACACTGCCGACATCGAGAAGCACGGCAAGTCGTCCACCGAACTGACCGGCAAAATCGACTCGCTGTCCGAGCAGTATAAGAGCCTGTCTGACAGCCTGACCGACCTTGCCCAAAAGCAAAGTGCGCCTGCGCTGCCTGCTGGCAAGGTTACTGCCGGTTCCGAGTTCATCAAGTCAGAGCAGTTCGCACAGCTCGCCTCCGGTGCGCGTGAGAAGGCCCGCTACGAAGTGAAGAACACCGTTGTTGCTGACGGTACTACCACGTTCCCGGATCAGCGCCCAGGCATCATCGCCGGCAGCTTTGCCCCGCTGACCATTCGCCAACTGATCCCGACCATCGGCGTCACCAGCAACGCGGTTAACTCGCTGCGCGAATCGAGCTGGACTAACGACGCGGCAGAAGTTGCGCAGGCCGGCGCTAAGCCTGAGTCGGACATCGTGTTTGCACCGTATAACGTGGTTATCGAGACAGTTGCACACTGGATCAAAGTGTCGAACCAGCTTATGGCTGACGCTCCTGCTGTTGCGGCTTACATCGACACCCGTCTGCGTGATGGTCTGGCACAGCGCATCGATCTGCAATTGCTCAAGGGCAACGGTACTTCGCCTAACCTGTCTGGCCTGACTGATGCCGGCAACTTCACCGCATTCACTCCGACTGCCGGTGCAAACCTTGCCGAGTCCATCAACAAGGCCAAGTACAACCGCTGGGCAGTTGGCGAAGTGGTTGACACCGTTATCGTCAACCCTGCCGATTGGGCCGCCCTGGAAATCCTGCGTGAAGGTGCCGGCACTGGCGCTTACCTGTACGGCGCTCCTGGCACCAATGCGAGCATGAGCGTGTTCGGCCTTCAGGTGGTAATGTCGGCAAACATGACTGCCGGTCAGTTCCTGGTCGGTAGCCTGCGCGGTGCTGCAACCATCTATCAGCGTCAAGGCGCTGTGGTTGAGATGGGTTATGTGAACGATGACTTCACCAAGAACCTGGTGACCATCCGTGCAGAAGAGCGCCTCGGCCTGGCCGTAGACCGCCCTGCTGCAATCATGTACGGCGCAATCACCGCCTAACCAAAAGGGGCCGGGTAACACCGGCCCCGCTTTGGGGGATGTATGCAAGCAAAAGCACTTAAGACTTTCTTCCACGACGAGTTAGGTCGTGTATTGAAGGGTCAAGAATTTGAGGCGAACGCCGCGCAATTGTCCGGCGTGCGTCACTTCGTGGAAGTTTACGAGACGAAGGTTATACGAGAGGTTCCAGTCGATGGCCGTTCTGACGTTAGCGGAAATCAAAACGCACCTGCGGATCGAGCAGAGCGACAACAGCCAAAACGCAGCGCTGGAAAGTCTGGAAGCCGCCGCAGTTGAATATGCGACACAATATATCGGGCGGACTATCCCGTGGACTGATGATGCCGGGATTGAGCAAGACGTGCCGCAAAGCGTCAAGCAGGCGCTGTTACTTTTGATCGGCGACTATGACCAGGTAAGGGAAAACTCCGTGCTTGGCTTGAGCTATGTATCGACCAAGCTGGCAGAAAACATGCTGCATTTTTACCGCGTGGGCATGGGTATATGAGACTCGGGCCGCTTAACAAGCGCGTGAACATCCAGGCGCGCTCGGCAACTGTTGACGCATTCGGGCAAGAGTCCGAAACGTGGACGACGGTATACACTGCGTGGGCCTCTGTTGAGCCGCTGTCAGGGCGCGAACTGCTGGCCGCGCAGCAAGTACAGGGCGAAACGACTCACCGGGTCAGAATGCGCTTTCAGGCGGGCATAACAACAAGTCACCGCATCCTGTTCAACCTGCGCCCGTTCAACATCCAATCGGTGATCAACAAGAACGAAACCGGCGCTTTTCTGGAGCTGCTTTGCACGGAAGGGCCGACAAATGGCTGAGACAATCAAGGTTCATGGCCTGCAAGAGTTGAGTCAGACCTTGATGAAACTGCCGGCCAGACTTGAGAAAAACGTAATCCTTGGCGCGCTGCGGGCGGCTGGGCAGGTAATTCGGCGCGAAGCTATGGCGCGTGTTCCTGTGCTGCAAAAGCCAGACCCAAGGCGGCGGGCCGGAACGGTTCGCAAAAACATCACTGTGCTGCGCGCACGGGGTCGTCTGGCTGTCTATGTCGGCGTTGCGAGCATCAGCAAGAAAGCGAATGCGGCATTCAAAGCCGGCGGCGGTCAGAAGGGCGCGAATAACCCCGATGATCCCTACTACTGGACGTGGATTGAGTTCGGCACGAAGTTCCAGCCGGCTCGGCCATTCCTGCGGCCAGCGTTTGAGGCAAAGAAGCACGAAGCGCTGCGCAAGTTCGAGGAATACATGAAAAAGCGACTGGCCAAAGAAGCGCAGAAGCTGGCGCGTGAGAATGGAATGAGGCGGGCAGCATGATCGAGCAGGATTTGCGCACAGCGCTGATTGGCTACGCGCCACTGACAGCCATAGTCGGCCAGAACATCGCTGCAATGGTTGTTCCGGAAGCGGCCACCTCGCCCTATGTGACGTATCAGGTGATCAGCGGGCAGCGCGAATCTACTATGAGTTCGCCTGGCGCACGGATTAACAAGCGGGTGCAGTTGTCATGCTTTGCTGCCACCTATGCACAGGTAAAGACGATTTCGCAGGCTGTACAGGATGCTGTTGAGTCATCATTGCTGTTCGCCTATGTGTTCCTCGGGGATCAAGACTTGTACGACCCCGAAACAAAGCAGCGCTATGTCGTGATTGACTACTCGCTATGGCAATAACAACCCTTTGAAAAACCCGCAACCCGCCTAGTGCGGGTTTTTTTATGATTGGAGAAACCTCATGGCTAGTAACGCAATCCTGTCGCAAGGCACACGCTTTTTCATTCAGGCGCTCGGAACCAACGGCTCCGCAAAGACAATCACCGCAATAACTCAGGCGAGTCCCGCTGTCGTTACTTCGAACGCGCACGGTCTGGTGACTGGTGACGTTGTGGCCATCGCCAGCGTAGTTGGCATGACGCAACTCAACGGCCAGAGCTACATGGTCAAGATGCTGACCGCAAACACCTTTGAGCTGGTCGGCTGCAACTCAACCAGCTTCACCGCCTACACCAGCGGCGGCACTGCAACGCCGTTCACTTTCCTCGAAAGTAACGAACACAAGAGCTACACCGTTTCGCCTGGTCAGGCTTCTGACATCGACAAGACAACCATGATCAGCACCGCCAAGGAATTTGGCGTCGGTCTTGCCGATACCGGAACGTTCGACGTGGAGCTGAACTATGTGATGGCCGATGTTGCGCAGGTCGAGATGAAAAAGGGATTGCTCGACTCTTCCGAGCGTTGGTTCAAGATCATCAAGCGCAATGGCAGCGTCACCGGCCTGAAAGGGTCTGTTCGCTCGCTGTCTGAAGCCGGCAGTGTTGACGGTATCTTCACCGGCTCGCTGTCTGTTCGTGTATCTGACGCAAAGTTCGAGGCATAACTGATGCTCAACCGCGATCAGATATTGAACCGTCAGGCTGGCCGCTTTGAGACTGTCGCCGTTCCCGAGTGGGGCGGCGATGTTCGCATCAAGGCTTTGTGCGTGCGTGATCGGGCGATTATCGAGGCTGATTTTGTCCGCCTGCATCGGCTGATCAAGTCTCAGGATGACTCAAGCGTCGCGCATCTTACCAAGCTCAAGCTGCAAATGGTGGCGCTGTCTGTGGTTGACGCTGACGGGGTGGCTCAGTTCACGCTGGATGATGTCGAGCTGCTGGCCCAGCAAGAGCCGGATGCCATCGGCGCTATTGCGGACGCGGCCACCCTGCTCAATGGCTTTGCCAGCAAAGCCGTCGAGGATTCCGCAAAAAACTGAGGGGCCGCCCCGAGCGGTTTTTCCTGTTCCGGCTCGCCCGAGATTTGGGCGTCTGGGACGTGGATAGCTTGGAGCGGCAAATGCCTGCGCCGTTGTTTATTGACTGGATGGCGTTCTACCAGGTCGAGCATGAATACCGAACGGACACAGCGCCGCCGGTTGACTATGACGACCCAGACGAACACAGCGCCGCGCTCGATGCACTCTTGAGGTAACACCATGTCGATTGGTTCATTGTCGATTGATCTGGAAGCCAACACGGCACGCCTGCAATCCGACCTCGGCAAAGCTGACCGCATGTTTCAGAAGTCCGCGCAGGGCATCGAGAAGCAAGCGATCAGCATGGGCAAGGCGCTGGGCGGCATTGCGGCTGGCTTGGCTACTGGCGCGTTTGCCACCTGGATCAAGGGCAGCATTGATGCAGCCGACGAAGCCAGCAAGGCGGCGGCCAAGATCGGCATAACCACTGAGGCGCTGACCGGCCTGCAATATGCCGCCGGCCTTGCCGATGTTTCGTCCGCTGAACTGTCTACAACCCTGCTGCGTTTCAACAAGAACATCGCAGCGGCGGCCAATGGCAGCAAGGCGCAGGCGCAGGCTTTCAAGGACATCGGCATATCGGTCAATGATGCGTCCGGCGGCCTGAAATCCGCTGACAAGCTGCTGCTTGAGGTGTCGGACAAGTTCGCCGGCTATGAGGATGGCGCGCAGAAAACGGCGCTGGCGATGGATCTGTTCGGCAAGTCAGGCGCGAAAATGATCCCGCTGCTCAATGGCGGGTCGGCTGCCATCAATGACATGACCGCCCAGGCCGAGCGTTTTGGGCTGGTGATGAGCGCAGAAACCGGCGCAGCGGCTGAACAGTTCAACGATTCGCTGACCATCATGGGCGCAATGACGGACGGCATCGCTCGCCAAGTGGCGACTGACATGCTGCCGGTCATGAATGACTTTACCGGGCTGCTGATCGAAGTTTCGGAAAACTCGGACGCGGCTTCAACCTCGGCCAGCGTCCTGTCTGGCGTGCTGAAATCGCTGGCCACGGCTGGCATTGTCATCGGAACCAGCTTCACCGCGACTGGCAACGCCATCGGCGCGGCGGCTGCTGCTATGGCGGCTGCTGCCAGTGGCGACTTTGCCGGCGCGGTTGATATTGCCAAGCAAGGGATCACTGACTACAGCGAAACCACCGAAAAGGCGCTGGAGCGAATCAATAAGCTCTGGTCAGGCGACTACAAAGCCTCAGGCGAGCAGGCCGCTGCAACCGCCACCGTGGTGCGTGAGTCGATCAAGCGCACCAACGTCGAAACAGAAGCCCAGGCAAAGACGGTTCAGAAGGCCACCGACGCCATTCAGGGCCAAGTAGCCGCGCTGCAATTGCAAGCCGCAACGCTTGGCATGTCGGCAGAACAATCGACCCTGTACAAGCTCGCCCAGGACGGCGCGACCGACTCTCAGTTGAAGTCAGCCAAAGCCGCTCTTGATTCTGTTGCCGCATTTGAAAAAGCCGCAGCAGCACAGCAGCAGCGCTCGGAAGATTCGGCGGCGGCTGTTGCGGTGGAAGTCAGCACTTATTCAGACGCATCAAAAGCCTATGCCGACTATCAAGAGAAAGTCGAAACGCTGCGCAAGGGGCTGCTCAATGGTTCTGTTTCTCAATCTGGTTACGACTCGGCTGTCGCAGGGCTTGAAGCTCAAATGGCTGCTGCTGAAGAAAAGAACAAAGAGACAACCACCGCCATCAGTGCCGCTTGGGAAGGCGCTGCCAAGAACATTCAATCGACTATGGCTGACTTCCTTTTTGACCCGTTCAAAGGCGGACTTGAAGGCATGGTTCAGAGTCTGGGCACAGCGATTCAGCGCATGGTTGCGGATGCTGTGGCGGCTGACCTTGCAAATAAGCTGTTTGGTTCTGCTGTTGGCGGCACTGGTGATGGCTGGCTCGGTGCTGCTGCTAGCTGGGCTGGTTCGTTCTTTGGAGGCGGGAAAGCCATCGGAGGGCCAGTAATGGCGGGCAAGCTGTACGAGGTCGGGGAAAATAACCGGCCAGAGACGTTCATGTCTGGCGGCAAGCAATACCTGATCCCTGGCAATAGCGGCGCGATCAGTTCAGGAGGTGGCAACTCAACCAATAACGTGATCAATATCAGCCTGCCGAACGTGACGAACGCCAAAGAGGCACGCCAAGCCCGCGCAGAACTGTCGCGCACCATAACCGGCGCAATATCTACCGCTCAAAGGTACGCATAATGGCTTTTCTTGAAGAGCGGCTGGACGAAAGCATCCGATTGGGCATGGCCTATTCCGATTCGTTTTTCACCGAAATCGTGGAAACGTCGAACGGCTCCGAGTATGCGCGGCTGACCAATCAGTACATGCGCCGCCGGTTTGATATTGGCTACGTCCTGAACAACAAAGACCTCGCCGCCCGTGTTGCGTCCCTGTATTACCGAGTGTGGGGGCAGTTCGCCGGCTTCCGCGTCAAAGCCTATGACGACTTCACCACGGCGCTCGACGGGCAAAGCGCCTACACCGCGCTCGATTGTACGCTGCCGCTGGTATCTGCTGGCGTTTACCAGCTGGTCAAGGAGTACGCCCGCGATCAGACGGCATTGGCCGGTATCGGCAGGCCGAAGCGCACGATCTACAAGCCCGTGTCTGGCAAGGTGGCGTTTGGCGTTGCTGGCGTGGATTATCCATCCTCGCAGTGGACAGTAGACACCACGAACGGTCGCATCACTTGCGCGGCCAACAAGACCCGCGCAATCACTGGCATCAGCCAGGCTGCATCTGCTGTCGTGACGGTAGGCTCGCACACGTTCGCCATCGGTGAATCGGTGGTCATTTCTGGTGTGGTCGGCATGACAGAGATCAATAACCTACGGGCGCTGATCACTGGCACCAGTGGCACGACTATCACCGTTGCCATCAACTCGACCGGCTTTGGGGCATGGTCGAGCGGAGGCACCGTCCAGACGCAACCCATCGCAGGCGAGGCCATCACGGGCGGCTGCGAGTTCGACATCCCTTGCCGATTCGATTCGGAGTTTAACGTGCAGGCGCTGGAAGCGGGTTACCGTGATGCATCGCTGCAACTGGTAGAAAAACTCAATCCCTAGAGGTCAACAAAATGGCTCAGACAACCATCCTTGCTTCCGGCACCACTGCGGCAGATTCGACTGACATCGTGGTCGCCGCAGGCAGCACGGTGACCGTTGGCATCTTCAGCGCTTCGAGCAGCGACTATTTGTCATCCGATTTTTCTGTGCGGCAGGTTACGCCAGGCGCACTGATCACGCTCGGTCAACTCAACAGCCAATACCGTTCTGCGCAGCTCAACGGCCCTGGAACTTTCAAGGTTTCGCGCCCGGTGCTTACCGCCTCGTTTGGCGTGTTCCTCGATACCTGATCAAAGAGCTAATCAACCCATAAGGGGGCAACATGAGCCTGTCAAACACTACCGAAAACGCCGCGCTTAAATGCTTCCTGCAAGGCACTGACCCAAGCTATCGAGCGGGCGCGACTCAATACCTGGCGCTGTTTACCGCTGACCCCGGCGAGGCCGCATCGCTCGCAGCAGAGGCGAATTACACCGGCTATGCGCGCGTGGCTTTGACCAAGGCGAGCGCCTGGACAGATGGCGGCGCGACCTTCACCAATGCGGCCTTGATCCTGTTCGGCCAGTGTACGGCAGGCAGCAATGCCCTGACTCACTTCGCGGTTGTCGATACGGCGTCCGGCGCTGTGGCAATGATGATCAGCGGTGCGCTTTCTTCGACGCTCAACGTCACGGCAGGCATTCAGCCGCAATTTTCGATTGGCTCGCTCTCGATTAGTGCTGACTAATGGCTGGCTTTCGCAATGTCGCGCAGTGGGCGAACGCTTCCGACTCTGGGCGCGTTCATATGACCACGTTCAGAAAGGCCGTGGCGTCTGCGGCGACTACTGCCAATGACTTTGTGGATTACACCTACTTTGTCGGCAACCCTCCCGCGAACTTCTATGCATCAGCGCCACTTGAGGCGGCTTACGTTGAGTCGATTCGCGGGATCAACATTCCGAACATTGCCGGCCAGTTCCTGAAGTCGATAACCGTAATGTCAGCGGCTGCGAGCGCAACGTCCACCACGAACCAGAACCAACGGCTGCTACTGGCTGACTATCTGATGTATTACCCGTTCATTGATACGGATGCCGTGGGCGAACAGCAGGACATGATCCAGACGGTTTCGCTTCCGCGCTATGCGGGCGGCGCAGGCGTTCAGATGATGGCTGTCGGGCAGTCGGCATCGTCTGCGGTCGGGAAGTTCACCGTCACCTATACGAACCTTGAAGGCGTGCCGGGGCGCGTGTCGCAGAACACTTTTACGAAGGTGATCGGCGGCGGCGGGACGATTGTTTCGTCATCGAATGGCGCCGTCACAGGTTCGCATCCGTTCATTGGGCTGCAAGCTGGCGACACGGGCGTTTCGTCTGTCGAGTCTGTCAAATTCACGGCGGCTGGCGGCGGGCTGATGGCAATCGTGCTGGTCAAGCCGCTGTTCAACTTCTATTCGACGCAGGAATGCCGGCGCACCACAACCGGCAACCTTGAGAGCTATGGCGCAGCCAGTCAATTCGAGGCCGTCATTCATCAAAACACAGTCGAGATTAAGCAGGGCGCAGTGCTTGGCGTTGTCGGTTTAGGCAATGCCGGATCGCTTGCGTCATCAATTCTGGTCGGAACACTCGAGACAACTTGGGGAGCGTAAAGCATGGGATTTTCATCGCAAGACGAGCTGATTTCGTCTATCACCACTGACGGCCAGATTGATTCGATCGTCTACCAAAAGACCACGCCAGCGGCTGGCCTTGCAGGGCACTGGCATCACGCCATAAACGGAGTCGGCACTATTCCTGCGGCCACGTTCTCAGGCGCTGAAGCGACATTTGTTGCGACCGACAACACATGGTCAGAAGGTGCCATACCGATTGGCAACCAGACAGACCCGATCACCAAGCACATCTTGAGCATGGGCGTCTCGCTGGTTGCCGCAGCCGGTGCGCCGTGGTTCATCCTGCCGATTGACCTTGTTGGTTACGCCAAGCTGACAACAACCAACGTCAGCACGACTGGCGCCAAGACCATCACCATGACACCGATTGCTGCAACGGCTGCGAAGGTTGACCGCTACCCAAACGGGGAAGGCTTGCGCATGTTTGTCGCCAGCTATGCGGCGATGGGCGCGAACGCTCCGACGATGCAGGTCACGTACACGAACAGCGCTGGCACCACTGGCCGCACAACCACGGCGGGCATTGTGTCCACCGCGTCGGCCACTAGCGGAATATTGCTCAACTCGGGCAACGCTGCAAACAAGGTCGGGCCGTTCCTGAATCTGGCTGCGGGTGACACCGGAGTCAAGGACATTGAGTCGCTGACGTGGGGCGGCACTGCGCACGCTTCCGGGTCTGTGTTCATTGGTCTGTGCAAGCCGCTCTGTATGCCGATTCCTGTGCCAGCGACCGGCCTTTATAGCATGGTCGATTTCGTCAACACGCTGCCGAGCATGCCGCGCCTGCGGAACGGGGCAAACGTGCAATTCCTGATCTTTGCCACCGGCGCGACAACTTCCGGCGCGACCCTCTACGCGAACTTCGACTACGGCTGGAACTGATCATGGGCCTGCTGCAAAACGGGTTTCGCCACAACCTGACGGGCAAGCTGTTAGGCGGCACGTCAATTGATGGCGCAAACCCGTCTGCGCATGTGTACAGAGGGCACCGCACAGCAGCGAACCGCAACATGCTTTCTGGCGAGGCTATCACCGACCCGCTTGCATCGGTTCCGAGCGGTAACAGGCCGTCACAAGCGTGGATCATGGCGCGCAAAAGCGGCGGAATGTCCAGCCGCAACGAGGCGATACTGTCTGTCACCGCAAGCGGCGGCGGCGCAATGCGCGCCAATGCTGAAGGTGCGGCGGATATGCTGTTCACGGCAGACGCCACCGCTCAGCTCATTGCGTCGGCCAACGGCTCGGCCACGTTCACCGTCACAGCGTCAGGCGCGGCACTGGCAACGCTTAACGCCACCGGCACGGCCTCTTTCACGCTAACCACAAGCGCAACCATTGGCGCTAAGGCTTGGGGTGTAGGGGCGGCAGGCATGACCGTATCGGCCACGATGACCAGCTACGCACGCGGCTTGATGGTGGGAAGCACGGCAGGCGGCGGCACGCTCACGGCAGACCAGGTGGCGACGGCTGTCTGGAATTACTCGCAATGACCGCGTGGGAAGTCCTGACCGCTGGCAGCACTCTGCCAAACGGCACGGCATGGGATCACCTGAATGCCCAAGGTGGAGGCGGCGGGCCTGTCACGCTAAACATCTACGGCGAAACAGTTGCCGAACTGGAGGCCGCAATGGATGCAGAACTGGAAAGCGGTGAACTTGCCGCAGAACTTGAAACCGCCGAGCTATCGGCAGAACTCCAAGCCGACCTTGAGGCAGAACTAGAATGACCGCGACTATCAACATCAGCCGCAAGCGCGGCGACACTCGGCGAATGGTCTTTGTCGTCAAAGCTGACGGCGTGGCCGTGGACATTTCCGGCTGGACTGGCTTCAAGCTGACCGTTGACCCGACCAAAGCACCGACAGACGACACGACCAAGCTGGAACAAATGACTGGCGTGATCACCAGCGGCGGCACTGACGGGCGCGTTCACTTCATCCCGTCCGGCTCTATTGCGCCGGGCAAGTGGCGTTATGACGTTCAAGGCACTGACACCAATAGCGAAAAGGTGACGATCTGCGAAGGCGAATATGTGGTCACGCAAGACATCACCAAGACCTGATAGCTCCCATTCAATCAACCCGCTTCGGCGGGTTTTTTATTGCCAGGTGATTCATGAAGCCAGCCGTTGCCGATTATCAGACCCGCGTGATCTGCCTGCGCATTGTGCCTGTGAGTGGCGCTACTGTTCGCCTGACTCACTACCCAACAGACTTGACCATGAGCAATGCGCAGGTCTACGCCAGCTTTCAGGGCTACGACTTCAGCGGCTTTGAATCTGTCAGTTCGATGGCTCCTGGTGCGATTGACCTTCAGGGCATTCTTGGCGTGACCGGCATCAGCCGCGAGGCGATTGCATCCGGCGTTTACGACAACGCCCGCTGCTATCTTTTCGCAACGTCATGGGCTGCGCCAATCGAGGACGAAGAGCCGTTGACGGCTTCGATCTTTGGTAAAGCCACGTTGATTGACGACCGTTTCACCATCGAGGAAATGGTTTTAATCGACGCGCTGAATCAAAGCGTTGGCAGCACCTACACCGCAAGCTGCCAAAAGACCTTCGGCAATTCCACCGGCCCACTGATTACCCGCTGCAACAAGGCGCTTGGGCCGCTGACTGTTACCGGCACGCTGACTAGTGTTACCAGCCGCCTGATATGCCGCGATTCCGCCCGCGCAGAGGCCGCTGATTATTTCGGCTATGGCCTGCTGTCTTTCACGACTGGAGCCAATGCCGGACTGAAGCCGCTACAGGTCAAACGCCATGAGGCTGACGGCACGCTGGAGCTGTTCGAGGCCACGCCCTATCCGATGACCGTTGGTGACGCTTATTCGCTGATTCCCGGTTGCCGCAAGCGTCTTGAGGATTGCCGCGACAAGTGGGCGAACGTGATCAACTTCGGCGGCTTCTCCCGCATACCAACAAACAATCAAGCCGGACAGTGGGGGACAAATTGAACGCCGTCGAAATCGCTTTGGCTTGCCTCAAGACGCCATTCCACCATCAAGGCCGAGTGCCGGGCCGTGGTCTGGATTGCGCCGGCCTTTATGTTCACGTCATGCGCGAACTTGGTCTGGATTACGCAGACGCGCAGGGCTACCCGCGAAACCCGTATGACGGCCAGCTTGAAGCGCAAATGGACGCGCAGCCCGCGCTTGAGCGCATTCCTGTCGCAGAGGCTCAGGCCGGTGACTGGCTGTGCATGCGAATCAAAACCGCGCCGCAGCACTTGGCACTGCATGCCGGCTTCATTGATGGCGTGCCTTACATCGTCCACGCCAGCGAAGAGCATGGCGGCGTTGTCCATCATCGGCTAGATGATCTGTGGCGCGCTCGCGTCATGCGCGCATATCGGGTGAAAGTATGAGTACAGGTCAGGCATTAGGTGGCGTTGTAGGGGCTGCGGCTGGGTTCATGATTGCCGGCCCGACTGGTGCGCTTTACGGCGCGCAGATCGGCATGATGGCGGGCGGCTATCTTGACCCACCAAAAGGCCCTACGCAGGAAGGCCCGCGCCTTTCTGATACGTCTGTGCAGACCAGCACCTACGGCGCATTCATTCCGCGCACCTATGGCACAGTGGCGATCAACGGAAATATCTTTTGGCTGGAAAACAACAAGCTGAAGGAAACCGTCAAGAAGAAGAAAAGTGGCGGCAAGGGCGGCGGCTCCAGCGTCACGACCAAAACATACAGCTACAGCGCCACGCTCGCCATCGGCATCTGTGAAGGCCCGATTGACGGCATCAAACGCATCTGGGCAGGACCGAATCTGATCTATGACTCGGCATCGACCGACATCGGATCGGCCATTGCGACCAACCGCACAGGCTCTAAATTCACCTTCTATCTGGGCGACGACACGCAGCTGCCCGACAGCCGCATTCAAGCCGATCTTGGCTCTGCAAATGTGCCGGCCTATCGTGGTCTGGCCTACGTTGTCATTCGTGACTTCCAGCTTGCAAGCTACGGAAACGCCATCCCGCAATTCAAGTTCGAGGTTGTCAACTCGGCAACCGTTGCGCCGATTCAGGTGATGGATGTCACCGAGCCCTATATCACCACCCAAAGCGGGATAGTGTTCGGCGGCGCGACACTGGCGACAGTCAACAAATTTGCCAACTCCTACCCGGACACGCTGAACCAGGCGAACTACTACGGGCCGACCAGAAAGCTCGCAGCCGTGCAATGCACAGGCTCACTCTATGGCGGGGCAACGCTTTATCCGGTGCGCACCATAAGCGACGACTATCTGAACTTTCGCATGATCGGCGGAGGTCTTGTTTATGCCGATGGGTTCACCTTCAACGTCGGATGGGTTACTGGAACGTATGCGGAAATTGTTTATGCCGATGATATCGTCTACTACAAGGAAAATGCTTCGGGAATAGGGCTTGTATGGGCTGACAAGTTCGGATCGCGCAAAGTGCTGAGCGGCTACACCATCGTCAGCATCTGCATGGGCGACGGCGAACTGCTGGCGATAACAGCCACCAAGATTCTGCGTATCAATAAAGACACAATGGAGTTAATTGATGCGGTCAACTTTACCAGCAACTGGACAATAACAGGTTCCGATGACTGGATAAGCTACCATGACGGCGGGCTATGGATTCTGCCGAAATCCAACGGCATATTGCAAAAGTTTGATCCCGTTACCGGCGCAAAGATTCTAAATCTTACGCTTCCTTACACATTCACTTCATATGCGCCGGGTCACATTGCTGACGGCATTCTGACGCAACAGAATTTGGGTGTTAAGAAAATTCTGTCCTTCAACCTTGCCGCCCTAACCAGCAGCGACGTTCCGCTGTCCGGCATCGTGTCTGCCGAGTGCTTGCGCACTGGCCTGCTCTCGGCTGGTGACTTTGACGTAACCGCACTGGCTGACTCTGTGACCGGCTACCGCGTGGGCAAGATCGGCGGAATTCGGCAAGCCATCGAGCCGCTGCAAGGCGCGTTCCTGTTCGATGTGATCCAGTCCGGCTATAAGCTGAAATTCATAAGCCGTGGCGCTGCGTCCGTGGCCAGTCCGGTCATTGGTGATCTTGGCGCTGATCAGCAGCTCAAGCAGACGCGGGAAATGGACAGCCAGATGCCGGTGAATATCTCGGCAAACTATCTGGACAAGGGCCGCAACTACGACAGCAACACGCAAACATGGGAGCGGCTAAATACTGCATCCGTCAACACCCGCAGCCTTGACCTGCCGATTGTACTGACGGCAACCCAAGCAGCGCAGATTGTCGAGCGGCTTGGCGGTATCTACTGGATGGAGCGCGTAGATTTCGGCCCGTTCACATTGCCGCCAACCTACTCGCACCTTGAGCCTGCCGACGTGATCACGCTTGATGCCGGCTATGCCGTGTACGAAATGCGCCTGACCAGCGTCAACTACAAATCGGACGGCTCGCTAGAGTGCATGGCGCGGCCTAACAGCGCGGCGGTGTATGTAAGCACCGCAACGGCGGTTGATGTTGATCAATCTGGCAGCGTGTCATTCGCTGGTGTGTCGGATTATGAACTGCTCGACGTGCCGCCCGTTTCCGGCGACCTGCAAGACGGGCCAGGCATGATTGCGGTCATGGCTGGCCACTATGCCGGCTGGAGCAGCGGGGCAATCTACAGCAGCAACGACAACAGCCAAACGTGGAGCGACCTGCAATCGTTTGCTGGCCCTTGCACCTATGGCTATGCCCGTGCCGCGCTACCGGCAAACGAAGGCCGCCTGATCAACTTTGGCGACACGCTGACGGTTGACCTGATAGCGGGCGAACTGGAAAGCGTAACGCAAGACCAGATGCTCAAGGGCTCAAACGTCTGCGCATACGGCATCAATGGCCGCATGGAAGTGCTGCGGTTCATGAATGCAACCCTGAACGGTGATGGTAGCTACACGCTCAGCGGTTTTATTCGCGGCGACTTCGGCTCAGAGTGGGCAACCGGTCTGCACAAGACCGGCGATATATTCGCACTGTTGACCGATGCAGACGCTGCTGTTGTTACGTTTGATCAGTCATCAATCGGCGTTGAGCGCAACTATCGCGGCATCACCAACGGCGACGATATAGATTCAGACTCAAGCCGGCCTGTTACCTATGCGGGGGCCAACCTGAAGCCGCTATCACCTTGTCAGGTGAAATTCACCCGATCAGGTGGCGGCGACATCACCATGACGTGGAGGCGGCGTTCGCGTTATTCCGGCTGGTACAGCTACGTCGATATTCCGCTTGGCGAGACTGTCGAGTCCTACAGCGTAGACATCATGCTCGGCGGGAGCGTCAAGCGCACCATCGCAAGCGCAACCGAAACAGCATTCTATTCAAGCACGGATCAGACTGCCGATTTCGGGTCTGTGCAATCGTCGCTAACCGTCCGTATATATCAAATTTCTTCAGTTGTCGGGCGCGGCAACAAACGTGAGGTCACACTATGACAACTGCAAACCTGCTGATTCCAGAGCTTTACGTAAACCAGAGCGCAAAGGAAATCACGCACAACCAGGCACTGGCCATCATCGACGTTCTTCTGGCGCAAAGCGTTGTTTCGGCGGCGCTCTCTACACCGCCTGGTTCGCCAGTTAATGGCGCGATGTACATCGTAAAGGCAACCGGCCTTGCCGCATGGGCGGGCCATGACAATCAGCTTGCCTACTGGCTGAGCGCGGTCGGCGCATGGCAGTTCATCGCCCCGAAAGTCGGCATGCGTTTTCGCAACCAGGCCGACTCTATCTGGTACGAGTACAGCGGCTCGGCATGGGTCGCTGACGATACCGCATGGGCAAACCTGACCCTGACAAACTCCTGGGCAGTTTCCGGCGGCCTGACCCCGCAGTGGCGGCGCGTAAATGGCATCGTTTATCTGCGCGGCAAGGCCCAGCACACGACATTTGCCAGTAACGGCACCGCAGCCTTCACGCTTGCGTCCGGCAGCAGGCCGGGGCAATTGTCCGACTTCTACACGCTCGGCGGCGCAACCAACGTGACAGCAGCAAAGGTCAGCATCACAACGGGTGGGGTTTCGTCACTGACCGATCTGGTAACTGCGTCGGGAACGGTCTATGTCAACCTTAACGGCGTTTCGTTCCCGGTCTAGGAGATACCCTAATGCTATCTGTCATGCAGTCACCGTTACAGCCTGTTTTGCTGCGCCCGCTACAGACACGGCGGCCGGGCGGCGTAGCGCAGTTCGCTTTCGAGGACTTGTTCAAGTCCGGCGAGCAGGGCGTCGTTTTCGACATCCATCCGTCCCGGCTCTGGCAGGACAGTGCGCGCACGGTGCCAGTTACGGCGGACGGTCAGCCCGTAGGATTCATCGACGACGAGAGCGGAAACGCCAACCATGCGATGCAGGTAACGTCTGGCCAGCGTCCGCTTTACAAAACAGCCGGCAGCCTGCGGTGGCTGGAGGGTGACGGTGTTGATGATGACCTGATAGTTACGCTGCCGGCGTCGATGGTTGGGCTTACCATAACAGCAGGCATCGCGGCTACGGGGCAGGGTGCGATTGTTTCTCAGACCACCATAATCGATCCAGTGATACACCTGGATTTGTGGATTAATTCCGGGTTTGGATTGGCCGCCATGTTCATCGTCGATCGCGCACTGACCGAATCCGAGACTACAGCCGCCACGGCGCTGCTCAACCAGAGGGCCGGCGTATGAGCCAGTACAATTTATCCGTAGTGCTGCTGATCCCCGACGATCACCGCGCCGCACGCAACGGCACACAATGCCAGCCCGCGCCGACAGCTAGCCAGGACATTGCTGGCCGCCGCTGGCGATATGCCCGCCCGTTTAGCGGCCTCTCCGGGCGCCAGGCCGTCAACCAAAATCAGCCTGGCCGCCTGCTGACTGTGGCCACCGCGCAGCCTGATGAGTTCGGCCAGCGCCGCAAATTGTTGCTCGGTCATGCCCGGCCAGGCGCATGGCTAACCGCCTGCCCGTGCGCCTCCTCGACGATCGTTTCGTTAATCAGGTCATCCTGTACCGGGTCGCGCTCGCCGCCGTGTTCGAGGTGGACCATGTACCAGCGCACAATCAGGCCGCTGACGTTATACTCCGGGCCATCCCGGAAAACAGCGACATCCACCCCGCTGGCTGCGCAGATGCGCTCAATTGGCGCCCAGTCAAAACTGAGCGCCCCATCAGCATCCCGTGCCAGTTTGAGATCGGAAAATTGCAGGTCGTCTGGGATGACGATAGTTACCTGTGACATATACGCCTCCACGGCGGCTCTTATGTAGTCCGTGAGCCGCATCCCTGCGGCTCGACTGGCACTCACCCAGCGGCCCTTAATGGCAGCCGGGATGCGCAGGTGGATCAGGGATTCGGTCATGGTTCGGCCCATCGGGTAAGCCCGGCCGGAGCCGGGCTTTGTTTGCGCTACGGAGAGCTTGGTCGGGGCGTTTAGCCGCGATAGTTGAAATAGTTTTCGGCGGCATCATCCGTGCGGAACGTGGTACTAGCACGCTCTCCGTAGGCGCGAGCAACTGCCCGCGCCTCACCAGCACTGTTACCGCGATAAACTGCGCGGCTCCCAGCGCGTACAACGAAATCAGTTTTTTGTGCAGGCTTAGCGATTACTGAAACCATGATGTTGCTCCTATCAGGAATCCCGGCTCCGCCGGGGCGGTGGTTGGCGTTTCGTGCCGTCCATGGGTATTAATATACACCCTTATAGGTGTAATGCAAGGGATTTTTTCGCCGTTCGTCGGCATTCAAGCCCCGCGTCTGCGGAGTTTTTCATTTGGAGAACACCATGCGCATCGTCCCCTACTGGCGCCGCTTGCCGCGGCTGGCCAGTGTGCAGCTCATTGCCCTGATCCCGATCATTGCCGGCCTGCGCGAGGCCATCCCCGCGCTGCAGGCTGTGCTTTCGCCTGATCGCTTCGCTCAGCTCAATGCGCTGATCGCTGTCTGCGCAGTGATCGCACGTGGTATCCAGCAGCCCAAGGCAACGGCTGGAGAAAAACTGCCATGATTTCTGACATCCGGTCGCAGGCAATCGAGCCAGCCTACCTGATGCTGCCGGCCAGAATGGAGAGCGATCAGGCCACCCTTATTCTATTGGCAATCGGCCTGCAGGAAAGCATGCTAGAGCATCGGCGCCAGATCGGCGGGCCTGCTCGCGGGCTGTGGCAGTTTGAGCGCGGCGGCGGCGTGGCTGGCGTCCTGCGGCATCCTGTGAGCCGGTCTGCTGCCCTGAATGTTTGCGATGCTCGTCGCGTTGCACCAGTGCCGGAACAGGTCTACCAGCGCCTAGAGTTCGATGACGTGCTGTCGGCCGCATTCGCCCGCCTGCTGCTGTTTACTGACCCTGCTCCGCTCCCGGCAGTTGGCGAGTGCGCGAAGGCTTGGGATTACTACCTGCGCACCTGGCGGCCAGGCAAGCCGCACCGCCATACCTGGGACGGCCTCTATGCTCAGGCAATGGACGCTATGGCATGAGCAGCTTCACCGAGTTCAGCGCGCCGCTTCAGGTGCAGTTCGACCATGAGGCCAGTCGCATCCTTGGAGCAGATCATTGGCGCGTCTGCCAGCCGTTTCGGTTCTATCTGGGCGGCAATGATACCGCCCGATGGGTGTATGTCCCGGCAGGCTATCTCACGGACGGCGCCAGTGTGCCACGGGCGGCCTGGTCGCTGATCCCGCCCTGGGGCAGTTACGGCCAGGCGGCCGTGGTGCATGACATCGTTTGCGAGTACCTGAGCGTCACCAATAACGGCCATCCTGAGCCAGTCACGCGCAGGCAGTGCGACGAGATACTGCTCGAGGCTATGACCGTCCTTGGCGTTAATGCTGTGCAGCGCCATGCCATCTATGCGGCGGTGACGCTGTACCGTATCGCGTCGCGAACCAGTGAGCCAACCCAGTCAGCACTGAAACGCGAACTTGAAGCAGGTTGGTCATTTCCTGATTAGCGCCTCCATCTGTTCCATGGCATTGGCTATGCGCTGCCTCTGCCTGGCGTTGTAGTCTCCGGTGGACTCTGTGCTGGCAGATGGCCGAGGAGCCGGATCGAACAGTCCGTCCAGCTTGTCAGCCTCGGCCTCAAGCCTGCGCGCCTCTGCAAAGTCCCGGCGCATGTCCTCCGTGCGCTCTGCCCGCTGGCCGGATTCGCGCAGGCGCGCTGCGCGGGCGCGGAGTTCTGAGGCGTTCATGGCTTCACCTCAATGTATTTTCCGCAATTGATGCACTGGTAAGTGCTTGTGCCGTCATAGCCTATTGCCACAAGTTTTCCGTGCGTATGCGGGCAGAACAGACGCTTTATGAATCGCTTGATAATCATGGCTTCACCCTCGCGGCAGCTAGGGCATTACGCATCAAGCAGTGCAGTTTTGACCCGCTTCCTATGCTGTTTAGCCGGTTGCTATCCAGATACTCACAGGATTCCTCCAGCGCCTCAACCAGTGCATCTGCTGGGGCTGGGTGGGTGTCTCTGAGGATGCATCTCACGCCGCTAGATGCACACATACATTGGCACGGCTCTTGTGCAACCGGGCAATAATCATGGCGTGTCATTTCAAATACTCCCCATCTCGGTCAGTCCAATCAGGCCCGTGCGCGTCTGATTTATCGTCAAATGGCGGTGATAGCTCATCCTGCAATCTGGTGATTTGATCCTCGTATTGTTTGAAATACAGGCGGTGTTCACGCAACAGTTTTAGGCTGCGCTCGTCGTGACTTTCCCATAGTTGCAATCCGCGCGCCCGCAGCATCTCGCAAACTTCGTTTAGGCACTTCTTGCCGAACTGCGGCCATCTCGACATTTCTTTTTTACTGAACATGCACAAATGTCTGACTGTATATGGCGGCTCAATGTCAAAAGTGCCAGTGCCCTTGTAGCGGTCAAATGAGGCCAGCTCTGCGCGAATAACATTAGCTGCGCGCGTAGATACATCTGCCAAGAACACCTCTATAGGCACGTCGAGCGGGTGTATACGTTTGAGCTGCGCCACCGGCTCCTGATGCTGATGGGCTGGCTCACGTCGAGCCTCCGGTGGCAGTTCGATGTACTGGCCATTCTGGTTCAGCATCATCGAGAAGGCGGCTTGCCATGCTGCCCAAGCCCATTTTGTTGCCAGAAACGTATAGGGGCGGCCTTCTTCATACGCTCTGGATAGAGCGAACTTACCTTGCTCAGCGATTAGCGCCGAACCCATTGCGGCCTCAAACGCCTCACGCTCTCGTTCATTGCTCATGGCTTAACCTCCGGCGCTGCTGGCTCTAGCCCGCATCCGCAAGTCTTGATTGGTTTGAGTTTCCCTGTGTGCACATGCCTACCAGCTAGAAATGACGCACTTGGTAGCCCAGCCATCTGCGCTCTCGCCTCACACGCATGGCAGACAATTGCATCAACCGGAGGCTCTGACAGAAAGGTCAGCTTCGCTTTACTATTGCTGTCTGTTGATCCGCCGCCGCACCAGTAATTAACAGCAATATGTGGCTGAGAAAGCAGGTTGTAGAGAGTCACGCTTCTTGGGCGGTGGATAAGAATGCCTTGGCGGTTTTCAACAAACGGCTCGCAGTCACGCCAGCTTGCAGCTTTCCTATGTGCCTGCTTGCGAGACTCAAGAGGCAGCCGCATCACTCACCCCCTTGCGCTGCTGGCGCTGACGGGGCGGCGGCGAGCATGGCTCGGTAACATGAGTTATGGCGCGCGGCCTTATTCAGTGGCGCTGCACAGCCAGCATTCATCATCTCTGGTGTCGGCTCTACCGGCACTAGTTGCCAACCATCTGGCAGCATCGACGTGTCAAGCTCACCCAGCGCCACATAGCAGCGGTTCAGCAGCTCTGAAAGCGGATGATTTGGCGCGTACTGGATAACGACTTGGATATCAGCGCGGAGCTTTTCGTTGTTCATTCTTCCACCTCCACAAATACGGTTTCGCGCTTGAGTTCTTCGCCGCTACTGTGGTTGACGAACTTGTCTGCCTCCTCATCGGTGCGGAATGTTCCAGACCACAAGCCTCCTTTTGGATACTTAACCCACACCACCACTCGACGTTGCCGCCGCCGTAGTCATTCAGCAGCCCGCAGGAATATGCGTCTAGCTCCACCTCCTCGCTAACTGGCTTAGTCTGCCTCATGATCTGCCCTCCAGCGCATCACGCGCCACTTGGCCAAGATGAATTGTGTACAGGCCATTGCGTAGAGGCTTTCTGCCGGTGACTGTCTTGTCCCGTATATACGGCTCGATCAGCTCAAGGGCGGCCCTGAGACTGTCAATCCG
>JAOQMM010153901.1:0-11692 GCA_027563515.1 Erythroxylum platyclados | reverse complement strand
CTTTCTTCTCGATGTCCCTAAAGGACTGGATGAAGGATAATCTTTCTAACTGTTGGGGCTTTCGAGAGTATGGAGGATGGGAGATTTGCTTTGGGGCAACCATCTGGAAACTGCGGAATTGGAGAAATAATCATATCTTTCAGCCCCAGGATCCAACTCCGGTGCCACGGCTTCAAGAGATCAGGAACTTCGTTTATGAAATCACCTTAGTATGCGAGCGGAGCTTCCATTAGCCGAGCTATTTGCAGACGAACAGAGACAAACCATGGCAACCTCCCCCACGCGATTTTCTGAAATTAAATGTCGATGGGGCGGTGCAAATTAAATGTCGGGAGTCTCTATAGTGGGTGGCTTGCTCCGGAATCATCGAGGTACGTGGATTCGTGGTTTTGCTGTCACAATGGGGAGGCGGCCTAGTCTTACTGCAGAATTGCTGGGAATCTTGTATGGTCTACGGTTTGCATGGGGTTTTGGCACTCAAAGGGTGGTGCTGGAATCAGACTATGCAGTTGCAGTCTAGTAGATTTCTCTTGGTGTGCTGGACCGTAAGCATGCCAAGGTCATCTAAGACATCCAAGATCTTCTTGGACATGAATAGAGTGTGTTCATCCAGTACGTACCGTAAGAGGTAAACCAGTGTGCTGATTTTCTCGCTAAATATGCTAGTAGCTTTTCCCCTGGTGCTCGCGAGTTGTTTTGACCTCCTTTTGGGTTAGGATCACTTCTGCTGCAAGAGAGCAATTTTCCTCTACCTGAGGATTAGTGTTCTATGTAGTTATGCCATTGTTAACAAAAACAAAAAAAAGGTCAAAAGCTTAATTTAAAAATATAATATCTATTATTGAAAAGTATTTAAAATAATATTTGATATTTACGGCTATTAAGACCTTATGGTACTAGAACTTAAATTTGTACCTCTCATATTTCTTTTCTATAATGGCGAAAGATATAATTTAAATTTTAAGATTTTCATTAAAATATAATTTGAACCAAAATATTTCAGAACTAGTCAGGTTAAATATTACGTCAATTATGATATGACACTTTATATATATTTTAAATATCTTAAACCAATTCTAGCATAATACTCGAGATCAGTTCTAATCATACGAAAACTCTCATGTCAATGATAAGGAATGAAAGAAGCAAGATTAAGTACACTCGTTATAAAATTTTGACGGCCTTTCCATGGCAAATCGCATCCAAAGCATGTAAACCTCCTTCAGACTCAGCTGACAAAAAATCGTGTTTCGATCAATGGGTGACCCAAATTGAATCCTCCTCTAGCGTTAAACTACTTTGGTAATGCCATATTCACTTCTACAACAACCGCTTTATATGGTAAACTTATCAGAACCTGTTACATATTGTTACTTGATGTTCAAACCTTTGTAAATAGCAAAAATGACAAAAAGTGCAAATTTAGAGAAATAGAAGAAAAGTTTTGATTTTATTGTCTTCATTTTATCGCGGCTCTTCACTGTACAAGTTTATATATAAAAGAATAAAAGAATTACATTCTATTAGTTAACTGAAACTAATTTAGACATGGTGAGAAGTTTTCTCTTAAGACCCCCTTCCCAAACTAGAGAATGTTTGCTGAAAGGAGGAGGCAACAATTTTTCTCTAACACCCCCTCTCTAAACTAGAGAATGTTTGCTGAAAGGAGGCAACATTCTTAGCTTAAGTAGAAGTTGCCCATGGTGAGCAGAAGGAAGGATTTTGGTGAGAACATAAGCAAATTGACATTTTATAAAATAGTCACTAATTTTTTTAATTTATAACATAGTCCTTACTTTTTTAAAAATTATAAAATAATCCTTCAATAAATTATACTGTATAATTTATAATTTTATATCAACCATGTCTCAAAAAATCATAACAGTAGAAAATTAAAATAACGACAATTTTATTTTTGTTAAAATTATTTTTCACATATTTCACATATAAATAATAACCACAATTAATATGAAAAATATCATTTAATCATCATACAAATATAAAATAAATAACAATACAAAATATTTAAAATCTTACAATTTCATCATATAATAAATAATAATTACATCATATCATAAAATAAAAAGAATAATAAATATTCATGATTCTCTAACAATTATAATTTATAAAAAAAGTCCATGCCGAAGAACCAACTAAAAATAAAACTTGAAACAAAAATATTTACAATTATAATACATATATAATTTAATATGTACATCAAATATAAGTGAAACTAAAAGAAGATGAGAAACAAAAACCTAAAACTTCATTCAATTAAATACCTTATCAAATTGCACTGACCACAATTCTCATTTGGAATAAAATCTTCATCATTAAAAGGAGTATCATCATTACCATCACTTAAATTTATTGCACCAAATGACATATCAATACATTTTCATCTAAAATTATCTTCCAAGTCACTCTTATCTATCAAACCTGATTCTTCAAAAACCTAATCTGTCAAAAGATCGATATTATCAAGGCAAATTGAATCTACAGATCTACTTATTCAACTAAGAGTCCTACTAAACAATAAAATTATAAGAAATTATATCTAACTCAATAATGATAATAGTATATCTTTTCCAAAGCTTTAAATTGTATCAAGGAAAGACCAAGTCGTTCAATCATTTATACTCCAATATATTCCTTTTAATTACAAATCTTTGCAATTCTGCAACACCACTTCCGAATTAATCCAGCCAAGTAACTGTAAAACAACAAAAGTAACATTATAAACAAAATTAAGTGATGATTAGTTTTCAAAAAGTAACAAAAGTGAAAAAGATATATACCTAGATTAAGTTTAGTTTTTTAACAAATAGAATTAGCTTCACAAAATCACTAGAAGCATCTTTAGAAATCTCCAATTGTGAGCTTAGGTGATATTGCATCATCTCATGGACAACCATTGTTATAATAGTTAATAACATTTCCCTATTATCTTCTGCTTTCTTTGTAAAACTTAATCTAACACTAGGATTTTTTATTATTACAAAAAATTTCATGTTCTTATTGACTAAAATTTTTAATAAATTATTAATTTAAATATAATTATAAAATTCAAATATAATTATTATTTTGAATTGAATTTTTTGAAAATGTTATTTAATTTTTATAAATGAGATATAGTTTAATTATAAGAAACTAAATGAATAGTGATTTAATAAAAACTATGTTATTATAAGTTTAAATTCATTCACTATAATTTAAGAATGAGGAAACTTTATTAAGATGGTATTTAAAGCTTAATTATAAATTATATTATTGAGTGCAAACTATTGAAAATATATGGGCTCTCTCTATTGGTAGAGACACCTGAGAGGAAGCCGATGATCGAATCAGATCTCCATTTTCATTTAGATTTCGTATAATAATTTCAATATAAATAACCATTAATCTCTCTGCTTCACAAATGCTATCTTCTTCTTTGACTTCTTCTTAATCATCTATAGAATATAAATCCGAAAGTCTTGGATCTCAGGTATGTGCGATCTCATCCTCCATTTTTTTTGTGTTAATGTTTTGAACAATTGATTTCAAATTACATTGGATCCCAATTGTGACTTCCGAATTTGGTGATTTTGGTAGGCACTTAACTGTGTTGATTGATTAATTTGGGCGAGGTGGAAAAATGTTAACTAAATTCGAGATGAAGAGAATAGAGTGAAGGGACTGAGTTCCATAGCAAGAGACCATAGACCTTGGCTAGGATTGCACAACGGCCTGATCCAGCTATGGGATTATCGGATGGGCACTCTCATTGATCAATTCGACGAACATGGTCCCTGCTCGCAACATCCATTTTCACAATTATGGGATTATTAGATGGACAGGCGGTCCGACGGTAGAGCAGGGTGCAATAACAGTGGTGGTGGTGGAGCAAATCGCAGCGACAGTGAGTGGCTGGCGACAATTGTCTGCATGGAGGGAGGGAGAATGAACAATGAGAATGGCCGTTGGGTAGACAGGAGAGAGAGATAAAAAATGAGAGTAGCCTGTGTGGGTATGGTTTATTTTGTTAGAATTAATATTTTATATATCATTTCCTAAAGTTTTAAACTTTACGGTATCGTCTCATATTTGACCTTTTACGATATTCGTCAGGTCATCTGTTTGACCGAGAAAGTCATGAGCTAATCTCACACTTGTCGTCCATCCGCCTTATGGCCCATGAATTCTGTCCACCGTCTGCACAAGTGGTTCAGATAAAGGTCACCACATAGAAAGAGGCCGGTTGGATGTAGCGGAGGATTCAATCAAGATCGCCCATCGATCGGAATACGTATCTATGTCACCTGAGTCTCAGAGAGGTTACATGCTTTGCATGCGACACGCCATATAAATGCCGTCAAGATTCCTTAACGAGGGTACTTAATCTTGCTTTCACTCCCTATCATTGACGTGAGGTTTTTCATCTTATCAGAAGTGATCTCATTACTATGCTAGAATTGGCTACTACTTTACCAAGTCCGGATCTTCTGTTCCATTTTTCTCTGTTGCACTTTGTCTCATTAAAAACGTCGTCGTTTTCATTATAAAATTAACGCAGCTGTTAATTGTTACAGACGCAAATTTTAATATAATATTTATTATTTATTAAATAATTAATAATAATATTTTTATATGATTAATAATAAAGTGTATATAATTAAATAATTAAATATTAAAATTTTAATTAATAAAAATTTTCTTTAAGAATGATTCAGGAACATCATGCAGAATTTCTTCAGTTGATAAATGAACCTTTTGAAGGTTCTGATGAGTTAGTAAATCTTTTCTTTTTCTTTGAACAAAAATCTAGTTCAGTTGAATATTTTAAGCTATCAACGTCACACCAATTATGCTTATATGTATATAGTTGAATGAGATCGCAATGAGCCATTAGCAGCTAATTATCTACTGAAAAATACTGGTAATTTTGATTATTAAAATTGGTTGAGATTCACGGTTTTAATTTTGCAAAAAGATTGACAACTTGAGTTGTGTTTTATTTATACAATTAAAGAATAATTTTTTATATATTTTTTATTTTTCATTAATAAAAGTTTTATTATTTTATTATTAGTTATATAAAAATATTATTATTAATTATTTAATAAAATTTATTATAATTAAATTTTATTGTAAATAAATCAGTGAAATATGACTTAACAAAGTTATGGATGTGACTACTCATGACTTTGTTAAGTCATGAGTGTGATTAAGTCACACTAAATCATGCTTGTGACTTTTAAGTTGCTGGTGAGATTAAGTCACACTTATGATTATGACGCCCATAATTTAAAAGTTATGGGTGACTTGGTGTGACTCATGACTTTTACCAAAGTAGTGCATTTTTGCGTTAAAGAAAACGTCGTCATTTTTAATGGAACGGAGAGAGACAGAGTAAGGAGGGGCAGAAGATCTAGACTCTACTTTACCTAGTGGCTCACACGTGGGAACAGTTCCCTCTGTGCCCTTAAGATCCCAGTCATCCAACTTATTGTAATGGATGACTGAGACTGAGATCAATTAAGGCACAGGGGCGCAGCGTTTGGGGTCACGCGTTCACATTTGTTTAATTGAGTACGTAACTATGATTTTCAGACATACTTCTATCGAACGGTTACAACATATTCTTTTCATGAACAACGATTGTACTTGAATATGAAGTTTATTGTGTAAAAATACACTTATCAGCTGTATCCACGTTCCCCAATTCAAAATCATATATTGTCAGCACAGACAGACACTGAATGAAACAACTCTCTTATAAATAATTATTTTTTATTTGTTCTATTTGATTTCTGTGAGCTGCAACTTGTTGCGTGCTGTCTCGAAGCATAAGGGGGTTGTTGGTGTTGTCCACTTCGGAATCAGATTTTTTGTTCCAAATACAGACAAAGTGTTTTAACAGACTTTTTCTTCAAAAAGAAGCGTTTAACACATGTTTTTTCAAGTGAACCACAAGAAATTTCATCTCTCAGACACTTGCACGTGACAGGGCTTTTAATTTTGCTGCAACTAGGTCCTACTTCCTATGCAGACATAATATATTATTATATAAATAAATAGTATCGTTTGTCAGTCGGCTACTCTTATCTTCCTATCCTAAATGACACAACACAAGAAATAACTCCCGTCCCCAGTCCCGACACGTTTGCCAGCCACTGTGTCAAAGTTGATAATGATAACAGTGACAGCACCTACTTTAGGCCGTCTCCGTCTATTACACTAAATTTTTATAGTAAATTTAGTATAAAAAAAAAATTTCTTACAATCTTTTTATCCCAAATTTTTTTCACCCTAATTATTTTATATCAAATTTAGTAATAAAGTATCTTAAAAAAATATTTCACAATTATTTAGTTATTTATATAATAATTTATTTTTATGCCTATTTTTATTTATAAAATTAAAATAAAATTATTATCCTTAATTTATTAATATATACTTTATAATAAATTAATATTATTTAACATATATAATTAATATTATTACAACAATAAATTAATAACGTATATAAATATAATATTTTTATTACACATTTAACCTCTAATCCTCTAAATTACCATTGAATATTTTTATTACACATTGAATTTTAATTTTTTTATTCAATGTTGGGTTTATTTTACTTTTAAGTTTATGTATCTTTTATTTTAAATTTAATTTTTATTCTCATAATATTTTATTAATAAATTTATAATACTTATAAATAAAAATTAAAAATAAATTTAATATTATATTTAATATTAGTATATGTTAAAGGTGAAAATGACATATTTGTAACGATCTTTGTGCACTGTCATATAGTCCTTGAATAGCCATATGCGATCATCTGTTCTCCTTTCTTACATTGTCCCACAACTCTTTAGCAGTGTGGTAGCACATGTAGTTGGAGCTGATTTCTTCCTCCATAGAGTTGACTAACCAGGTCATAACCATTGAATTTTCTGCATCCCACGTTCCATAGGCAGAATCATCAGTGGCAGGCTCCTTCTTATCCCCTGTTATGTAGCCAATCTTTCCTCTTCCTCTGAGATACATACAGACTGACTGAGACCAGCATAGAAAATTGTCTCCATTCAGACGTATGGATGTGATCTGAATGGATTGCTTTTCAGAGGTGGAGGATTGAGTAGTTTGGTTAGGCATGGTAATAAGGGAAGATGATTCAATAATCTTAGACATGGTAGGCTGGGTGGGATTAGCAAGATGTAATCAGAGTAGTAGCTGTAAGGTTTATGCTGTCCAGGACAGCTCTGATACCATTTAGAAAAGTATGAATAGTTTTCTATAAATTAACAATACATAAGTACATGATTATTTAGTGTAGCTGAGATTCTAAACATAGAAACTATAGCTGTACAATCAAGATTCTAAACATAGAAACTATAGCTGTACAATCAAATCAGGTTATGCTAATTTTCAGGACTGATTGACAGATTTCTAGGAGACTATTATAGGAAACAAATCTGTCCAGTTTGACTAACCTTAACATTAACATTCCAACAATTCCTTACATAGGGTTGCTTCTTCCCGATATTTTGTATCCTTTATTTATGATTACTCTTGTTTCACTCGGTTGTTTTATAATGAAAAGTCGTTCAAAATTGTTCTCTATCTTTGAATCTTTTTGTGCTGAAATTCAGACCCAATTTAATACATCTATCTGTGTATTACACAGTGATAATGCTCGAGAATACTTTTTTGTTCCTTTTATTTATGTCTTAAAAAGGAATTCTTCATCAGTCTTCATGTTCTTATACACCACAATAGAATGGGGTTACTGAGTGCAAAAATAGACATCTTGTTGAAATTGCCGGCACCCTTCTCTTACATCATTAGGTTCCCTTTCATTGTTGGGTTGATGTTGTTCTCATTGCATGTTACTTGGTTAACCAGATGCCTTCTGTTTTACAACACAAGATTTCTTATTCTATCATATTCCTTGATCAGCCGTTATATCTTCTTCCTCTTTGAGTTTTCGGTTGCACTTATTTTGTACATAACTTTGTCCCTGGTTAGGATGAACTCTTTGCATGTTCCACCAAGTGCATTTTCCTTGGTTACTCCCATCTTCAAAAAGGTTACAAGTGTTATTCTCCAGCTACTCAATGTTACTTCATTTCTACCGATGTTACATTCTTTTCTTCTCCTTCTTCTTCTTCTTCCAAGAGTCACTCAATGTCTGAAATTTTACCCGTTCCTCCTCTTGTGCCTATTCAGTCATATGAAACTATTCTACATTCTGCACCACTACAAGTGTATCATTGTCTTCGGTCTCAACCTCCTGTAGACATCGACTCTTCTCCTACTCTATATCTACATACTATTTCTGACACCATTGGTCCTCCTGCACCAGATGCCATCTCTGACTCACACCCTGCCTCAACTTCTCAACCGTTCCAGACCCTACCTGATGCTGACCAATTTCCTATTGCTCTTCGAAAAGATACAAGGTCTACTCATAACCCTCATCCCATTTACACTTTTCTTAGTGATCATCGCTTGTCTTCACCTTATTTTGCTTTTGTGATTCTTTATCTTCTATTTCTGTCCCTAAAACTATTGGTGAGGCACTTTCAGATTCTAGGTGGTGGCAAGTTATAGTAGAAGAGATGATTGCTTTATATGATAATGATACTTGGGATTTGGTTCATTTGCCTCCTGGTCATTCTACTGTTAGGTGTCGTTGGGTTTATACTGTTAAGGATGGTCCATATGGTACAGTTGATCGTTATAAGGCCCGCTTATTGGCAAAGGGATATACTTAGATTTATGGGCTGGACTATGGTGATACATTTTCTTTTGTTGCCAAAATGTCCTATGTTCAACTGTTTCTATCTATGGCTGCTATGCGGCACTAGCCCTTACATTAGTTGGACATTAAGAATGCCTTTTTACATGGTGAGCTTGAGGAGGAAATCTATATGGAGCAACTACCTGGCTTTATTGCTCAGGGGGAGTCTGGTTTGGTATGTAAACTCCGTCACTCACTATATGGTTTGAAACAATCTCGCAGGCTTGGCTTGGTCGCTTCACTGTTGTTTTGCAAGAGTTTGGTATGATTCGAATTGAGTCCGATTATTGTGTTTTCTACAGCCATTTGTTACAGGGGGAGTGAATTTATCTTGTTGTCTACATTGATGATATTGTTATGATTGGTAGTGATCAGGATGGTATTGATCAGTTGAAGCAATACCTATTTAATCATTTTCAGACTAAGGATTTGGGATTACTCAAGTACTTTCTTAGTATAGAAATTGCATAGTCTAGCTCTGAGGTTGTTATTTCTTAGAGAAAGTATGCATTGGATATTCTGGAAGAAACTAGCATGTTAGATTGCAGACCTAAAGACTCTCCTATGGATCCTAATTCAAAACTTTTACTGGAGCAGGGGGAGCCTCTTGCAGATCCAGAGAGGTATCAGAGACTAGTTGGTAAGCTCAATTATCTTACTGTTACTCGGCCTGATATCTCCTTTGCAGTTAGTGTCATCAGTCAGTTCTTGCAGTCTCCATGTGATAGTCATTGGGATGCAGTAATTCGAATTCTGAGATATATCAAAGGGTCACCAGGCAAAGGATTATTGTATGAGAATAGAAGTAATACACAGGTGATTGGATATGCTGACGCTAATTGGGCAGGATCCCCATCTGATAGACAGTCTACTTCAGGATATTGCATCTTTGTTGGAGGTAATATAGTTTCTTGGAAGAGCAAGAAACAAGCAGTTGTTGCTAGATCAAGCGCAAAAGCAAAATATCGTGCTATGACTTTGGTAACCTGTGAACTCCTATGGTTGAAACAGTTGACTCGTGAGTTAAAATTTGCAGGAGTGTCACAGATGAAGCTTCTTTGCGATACTCAAGCTGCACATTGAGATTGACTGTCATTTTATTCGAGAGAAGGTGTTATTGGGATGTATTGCTACTAGTTATGTCAGCTCAAATGACCAGCTAGCAGATATTTTCACTAAGTCTTTACGGGTCCCCGTATTGGATTTATTTGTAACAAGCTTGGTGCATATGACTTATATGCTCCAGCTTGAGGGGGAGTGTTGAATGTATATATTGTATATATAGCTTATTTTGTAATAGTTCAACTGAACACTAGGTTTGGGCCACTATAGTTATTGTATATAGATCAGACTATGAGCTTAGTAAAACAAAAGAGAGAATAATATTTTCCTTAAAGGATTTTCTACCTAAGTTTTCACATTTAGAAATCCTTTTCGACTAGAATAAAGGTTCTAAAACTTCTCTATAAATATGTGTATATTCTATCCTTCATTAACAAGCAATTTGAAATTTTTCTTACAAACTTGAGTTTTCAACTAGGTGTTGTGATGCTTTTTTTTAAGAGTGATTCTTAGACTCTATAAGTGATTCCTAATTGCCTACTCTTCATTATTTGTGTTTTTCAATAAATTATAGTAAACCTAACATAAATTCCACCCATCTTAAACTTAAATTTCAGCCATATCAAACTCTGAAATTCTAAACCTAAATTTCTAGCAATTAAACCATAAAAACCTACCTATACTGAATCTGAAATGTCAACATTCCTAGTTGAAATCCAGATCTAAAACTTGATATTTCAGTAGCCTGCTATCAGTCAAATTTCCTAATTTTGTGATTTTTAGCTACTAGTTAATACTTTTTCTATTTGTTATGCATCACCTCTGGATCTTTACGGATAAATTATTAAATGATTTTGTCATTTTGCACCTAATGATTGTTTTCCCACGTGCGAATCTCCTTTGTTGGACATTGTTGGTTATTACTTATATCAGCGCTCTACTTTTAGATTATAAAGTCTTCGATTGGTGATCTTACATGTATGCTAACAGTTTGACAAAGGAATTTGAAGACTGCCACTATTTTTATCCATGACAGTTAGCATCGTATCGTGACTGCATCCTGTATACCAAGAATTATGCATTTTTCTGTTTTATGAAAATACATTTATGCTAGTTTATCTTTATTGGCTGTTTCCAATGAACGTGTACATAATGAATTAATTAGTAAATAAAGAAATAGAGTTGAACTTGTTCTTGACTAGTTATTGTAGATGCTGTTGATTATTGGTCTCCTTTGTTCACTGTTCTCAAGTTCATTTCAAGGACAAGGAAGACATTAATAGGCAAAACTTTGGCCCAATTTGTTAATGTCCCCTTCATTATTGCAGATGCGACTACATTGACTTAAGCAAGTTGTTGGAATTCATTACATATTTGTATCTGATCTTATAAGATGTTTTGCATATTTGATTTTCTTAATCTCTGGGTTGATTTCAAATAGTTTGAAGAATAAGGTGAACCATTGTTTGATTTGGTGGGGGGTGAGGGGAGGGTGGAATTGGTTTGTCTTTTGATTTAAATTCACTGTTTTATTTAGTAAACTAGATTTTGTGATATATTTTTCTTGATTCTTTGCGTGGACTTCATGGTACAACAAAAAGGGGTGTGCTTGTTTTTTCATTGAGTTAATTTAACTGGTTTTTTTTTTCAATTAAAATGAGTCTTGAAACTGAAAATAAAATGATTGGGGGACTGGGTAGTACTACTACAACTCAATGAAAAACTTAACTGTTTCATCTAGTTAAATATAGCTTTGGCATTAGTTTTTTGCTTTTCTAAACTATTGATATTGCCTTTTGTTGAGACCTGTTTGTTGCCTGCATTGAGCATGATGGGTTTAGT
>JAOQMM010153885.1:0-11693 GCA_027563515.1 Erythroxylum platyclados | reverse complement strand
CTAAGTAATACCCTCTTCGCCTAAGCTCTTTCACACCTCAATGGGTATCTCATCGGGCCCTACTACCCTTCCACTCTTCTTCTCCCTCAACGTTTTGATAATCTCATCCCTTGTAATCTGTCGACAAGAAGTAAAATTACGAAACCTCTCGAACAAGCTAAGGTCACCTAAAAAGATGTTATCCTCTACGCCTTCATTAAAAATGACTATAGAAGTGCCTTTGCCATCTACTCTTGATGTTATCTTCAGCTACAAGCACCCACCCTACTTCAACTTTTATGCAACGAACTTGATCTAAATCTCTCGCTTTTCGTTCCCTAGCTCTCACCAACTTAAACATATCCTTTTCTCCATCTTTAGTATCCAATCGTTGATATAGTTTCTTGTAAGGTCTACTTTTAGCTTTTAAGATTATCATCTTCACCTCTTTCTTTGCCAATTTATAACTTTCTCTGTTACCAACTTGCTCCACCTCTGTGATGCTATCCAATAAAGCTTTATAGACAGCCTTCTTGAACTTAACTCTTTATTGAACATCTTCATTCCACTACCAAGACTCCTTCTTACTACCCCTTGACCCTTTAGAAACACCCAAGGTCTATAAAGTTATATTCCTTAAAAGAGTTACAACTCTCTCCCACATCTGGTTTGCATCTCCTACCAAATTCTATTCTTCTCCATAAATTGCTCTATCCTTAAATTGTTTCACCATATCCCCTTTTAAATTCCATCATCTAATTCTGGTGCACCTCCTAGGACTTCTCTTCTTCCTCCAACCCTTAATAAAAAGATCCAAAACTAACAATCTATGCTAAGTTGACAAGCAAACATTAAGTATCACCTTGCAATCCTTGTAGCTAGGTGGATCACTCTGCCTTATGAGAAAGTAGTCAATTTGAGTTTTCATGGTTATGTTCTTAAAAGTCACCAGGTGCTCCTCTTTTTTTTTTAAAAAGAGTTGGCTATCACTAACTCAAGCATTACTGTGAAATCCAACAAGGTAGTCCCGCTAACATTTCTTTCACCGTACTCAAAACCTCCATGAGTCCATGAGCATCCATCTGAGGTTGCTCCTATATGACCATTAAAGTCTCATACTAGAATAACTCCCTCTTCAGGGTGTATTTGTTAAATCACCTTATGTAGCTCTTCCCAGAAATAGTGCTTAAGTTGTTCGTCCAACCCTACTTGAGGTGCATAAACACATACCACATTTATAACAACAACCTTCACCATGATGTTTAAGGATATAATCATACCATTAGTCCTTTTTACCCCCATAATATGTTGCATAAGAAGTACATACTAGGCCTAAAATGTAAGAAAAAGATGTTTTAAATGTACATAGTGGAAGAGGAGAAAGAAGAGGAGGAAAGTGAAGGGGAAATGGAGGAGGAGAATCAACTGACAATTTCTCTACAAGCCATGTATGGTGCTAACACAATAAGGTATCAAAAAAGGACAAGTCAATGGCAAAATCATATATGTGTTAATAGATGGAGGTAGTACACATAAATTTGTAGATAATAGGTTATTGAAGAAGGAAGCTAGACAATTAGAGAAGATTAAACTAGTCACCATTTATGTAAGGAATGGCCTCCAAATCTCGTGGCACTAGCTACGCAAAAATTTCAAATGGCAAATGAATGGCTAGATGTATATCACAAATGCTTTGGTGATAAATATTAAGGGTGGTGACATGATTTTAGGTGTAAAGTGGTTTTATCCCTCATTGAAAACATTTTTCATTACCAAAAGGGCAATATAAAGTTTGAGTATAATGTGCAATAAATGGAGTGGTCATAAGAAAAAGGAATCGATGGTTATACTAAAGAAGAATTTAGCAAAGTTGTTGGAGGTTGTCAATTTTTGGTAATCCTAGAAAAAAAAGTGAGCAGGTTTTAAAACAATATTATTTCTATCATTGCTAGTGGATTTGAATGATTCTAAATTATATAAGTAAGAATAGAATGAACTGAATGCAATGTTAGTGGAACATAAAGAGGTAGTGGAAAGTGTAGAGGTTTTTAAACAAGTTAAACGCTTACCTCCTAATAGATTTCATGATCATAGAATACCTAAGATAGAGGAATTGAGCCTATTATCTTGAGACTATATTACTATATAGGAATTTAGAAGGAGGCTATCCATGAGCTGGTAGAGGAAATGATGAATCAGGGAATAATTAGGCAAAGCATTAAACCTTATTCTGTACAAATAATTATAATTACAAAAAATAGGGATCTGAGTACTTTTTATAGTTTATAAGACCCTTAACCATAATTATATTTATAGAGGAGCTATTTGATGAGTTACATAGATGAGGCTACTTCTTTAAATTGGATCTTCACACTAGTTATCATGATATTAGAGTGCATAATGGAGATATTCATAAAATGATATTCAAGATACATAAAGGTCATTATGAATTCCTAGTAATGCATTTCAGTCATATGAATGCTTTGACAACATTCAGAGCCTTACGAATTCCATATTTAAGTATTACTTGTGGAAATTTGTTTTAGTCCTTTTTAAACGATATACTAGTATATTGCAGAAGCTTCAACCAACATATGGAACATCTTTAATAGTTGCATAAATCTAGTATATCGCAGAAGCTTCAACCAACATATGGAACATCTTTAATAGTTGCATAAATTCTAAAGACACTAATTATATATTAAACTTTCTAAATCTTCTTTTGGAGCATCATATTTTGAATACATGAGGCACATAAAAGATTCAAACAGCTTGAGATTAGCCAATATTAAAGACCTTAGAATAGTTTAGGGGAATTTTAGGTGTTTGTCAGTATTACCTTCGATTTATGAAATGTTATAGTCAATTAAACAAACTACTTACCTTATTGCTTAAAAAGAACTAATTTAATTAAAGTCGTTAAACGAAGTGAGAAAGCTATAAGGGATGAGATACCACTAATAGATTGAGAAGTTAAGAAAAATCTTTACTTAAATCTCTCATAAGTAATTTTTAACATAAGGTAATTATTATTTTATAATTTAGAAATATGTGGTTAATTGTATTTATATGTCAATTAGAGTATAAACCCCTAGTGATGATTATTTGGGTTTGAATTATGAATAAGGTGTTTTTAAAGTGTGAACCTTACTATCTAGAGACTATATGCAAAATAAGGTCATTAAGTTAGAATGTACATTAATTGGGCTATTATTTCTCTAAACTTTTGAATAAAGATAAATCTTGCTTAATTAGAGGAAAATTAGCTTTTGTTTAATAAGAATTCTTTTTCATATGAGTAAATTCTTTTTTATTGATATTTAGTTGGTTAATAAGTGTTTGAATATTATTTTGTTGAATTTTTATATTTCAATTTGAGTTTTAAAGTTGGTTCCTTAAGTTATCCAGTTATTTGGTCGACCAATAGCTTAGTGTGCTCGACCAATATCTTTAAAATTCACTCATTTTTGCTTTCCAGTGAGTTTGTTGGTTTTCTGGTTACATATCTGGTCACCCAAATAGTGTCATTGGTCGACCAATGACTTTTAGTGGTCGACCAATGTCCTAATATCTAAGATTCTTTTTATCTTTCCTATGAGATTGTTCTTTGTTTCGTCGAAGCTCTAGTCGCCTAATTACTCACATTGTCGATCAATGTTTTAAAGTGGTCAACTAATGTTTCCTTTTTAAAGAAATTTTACATCTCCTTTGTGAGAAGGTTTATTGTATGAATGGTTGACCATAAAGCCATAATGGTCTACTACAAGGCCATAATGGTCCATCAATGTCGCTTTTAGGGAAGATAATTAGGTTATAGTGAGCTTGTGACATATTTGGTCGATATATAAAGGTCAACCATAATATTTTACTAGTCAATTGGTATCCTTGAGTGGTCAACCAATATATTTGATTTAATGCCCCCTCCTTTGCCTTGCTTCTGTTTTCTCTCTTTTTTTTTTATTTAAGGCTCCAGAAAACCCAAGATACTCACTTGTATCTTTGAAAAGCATGACACAACATTGCAAATAGCTACCCCCTTCAATTTTGTCCTTTTTTTTGTTAAAGATATTTATAATTCACATTCTCTTTGGATAAACCCATAGCTTTGAAATTACTTGATAATGTTCATGTATTTTCCATTAATTACATGATTCATTTAATTTTTTAAATGTGATTGCATTATATTTGTCATTCTAGAATTTCAAAATTGGCTACTTTGTTCCATCATTATTTTTAACATTTATGACTTTATAAATTATACATTCTTTTTATGAAACTGATTGTTGGATATTACAATTATGCTTTATTTGTTACAATTCCAACTCTTAATTTTGTAAAAACTTGCTCTTGATACTTTAACTTAGGAATAATATCGAAATTGGAAATTGTCAAATTAGACATAATTAGGGATGTTTCTATTAAAATTAACCTTTTATTTTGACTTCTTAAATATTCAATAGCACTCTTTAGTAAAAAAAATTCATTTTAATCAAAGACATTTTGTTTTTTTTATCAAGCTAGTTTGAAGCATGACGCATTACTTTTTCATTTTTTTAATAATTTATTTTTGATGATTCCAAAAAGTAGGAGAAAGTATAGTATATTAGATTTAAGGTGAGTGATGAAATTAAGGGGGAGTGATGAAATTTAGGGAAGTGATTGTTTTGTCATTTTTGTATTTCTTATACTTTATATTATTTGCTTAAGTAAATGATATTTTTTAAATTTTAAATATCTCTTTTATTCTTGATATTGAACTATGTTCTTCATATTGAATTATGTTTTATCTATGAATTAAGGGGGAGCTAATCATTATCTTGATAGCTTTTTATATACTTAACTTTATTATTGTTTTTTAATATCATAAACATTTTTCATCATAAAAAAGGGAGAGATTGTTGAACCAAGCGAGGTTGTAATTGATATTTTGATGATAACAAAACATAATTACTACAATGTGTTTATTATTTTGATGAAAAACCAATATTAGAACAAAATGAAGTCATAAACTTAAGAATATAATATATAAAGTTGATAAAGTGAAGTTGAAGTTTGCAATCGATGAAATGAAGATCAAAATAAAAACAAAAGAAGATTTCACATTTTGTATTATTATTTATAAGCTTATTTTGTTAATTTGATAATCTAAAAGGCTCACCATGCATAATTATTTCATCTTACTTCATTACACGAGTCTTTACATTTATCAAGAGGCTTTGAAGCTTATGATTTTAATACAAAAGCCTCTTAATCTTTTAATTATCTTTGTGAAACATTTTGGTAAGTGTTTTAATCATAGTTGGATTAAAAAATTTGGTTTTGAATATTTGAAGTTGTTAAAATCATATTTTTTGGGTAATTGGTCGACTCATATGAGTTTGTGGTCAACCAATATAAGTTAAAGTTATTAAATTTAAAGTATTGAGAGTTTACTGCAATTTTGGTTGATGTATTGGTCAACCAGTGTGCCATATTGATTCACCAATATATGTACTGATAAACCAATATTCTAATGGTTAGTGAATCTAAAGCTTTTAATGTATAATGGTCAACTAGTAGAATATAGTCGTTGTAAGGGCTACTTCTTAGCCCCAACGGCCATTTTAGGTCCCAGATTCTCATTGGTTTTAGCATCAAGAAGGTCCTATGTGTTGTATATACACATATCAAAGAGTTTTTCAATCATTTAAGAATAATTGTGTCATATTTATGTGCGTGAGCCATTTTGGAGTTATTAAGTGCTAAAGTGAGATATGTTTTAGTTGTATTACTTTGTTGGGGTGTTGAATATTATACTTAGGGGTGATCCAAGTGGTGTTAAGGTTCCTCTTCATCTTGGAAGAAGATTGTAAGGGGAGTTTCTCTTTACTGAGAAAGATTGTACAAAAGTTATTCTTCGCTTTGAAAGAAAAATTATAGTGGAATCCTAAGAAAAGTCTTAAGAGTAGACGTAGGCAAGGATTGTTTTCTGAATCACTATAAATCAGTTTACAATCTCTTTCCCTATCATCTTTAAATTATTTTTCAATCGGTTAATTGATTTATTAAGTAATTGCCTCATTGTTATTTAGATTAATTGTTGTTAATTGAGCACTTTGGTTAAAAATTTGTTGAAATTTTACATACAGATTTATTACATGATATTAAGAATAGCTATGCAAGTGATAGAGTTAATAAGGCAATAATCACACAATTTCACTATGGGGATAAAATAATTTAACCTATATTTTGTCCAATATGTGCTACAATGGAAGGGACGATTGGTAATTAGTACTTTAGCAACTTTAGAAATGCGAATTGGATCCTTATTCTACACTATAATAGTGGGTGAACACTCTAGGTTTATAGGTATGTTTAAGAAAGTTCAAATGTACGTTTTTAGTAGAAAATGTAATAAGGTGTTGCTCAATTCATCTAGTGTTGTAAAATATGTAGGTGTAAGAAGAATGAGATGATTGCCTCTTCTAGGATCTTGCGACCTTTATCTATTCCAAATTAATTATAGTTTGAAATTAGCATGTATTTCATTGGTTTATCAAAATTTGATGGTTATTCGATCATTTATTGATAATTCATGGTCTGAGTAAATACTCATATTTTATATCATTAAACCACCCCTAAGGTTGCTAGAGTTTTTATGTATAATACGTACAAATTACATAGGATGACAAAGATAGTCATAAGTAAAAAAGATGTTGTCTTTAATAGTACTTTTGGCATGAGTTATTGCGCATGTAATGAGTGTCACTACAATTGTCAATGAATTATCACCGCCAAATGAATGAGAAATTAAAGTTTTAAATTGGATTGTGGAAACATATGTGTGCTACAAGTTTAGTGAGAGTTCATTGCAGTGGTTGTCTATCGCATAATGGTGGCATATTAATACCTTTCGTTTAGTCATTTCCATGTCTTTGCTCGAAGTTGTTCATGACTATGCAACCCCTTACATGTTTTGCATCTAACCAGAAGGTTATATCAGTTAATTAGGTGATAAAAGGTTGTTAAGCTATATGTTTATTGTAATTTCATATGAAACATGCACAACATAGAATGAAGCAAATAATGGATCAACATCGCATTGAGTGTGTTTTTTAATTGTGGGATTAAGTTTACATCAAGTTTTATCCCTACCTCCAACAAAATGTACAAGGCAAGGTGTGAATATGATATCAAACCTAGTACTACTTTTATTACTGGTACGGGTTAATATCGAATAATATCTTAGATAATTTGGTAAATTATAAAATATTATGTTAATTTTATATAATTAAAATTTATTCCTATTAATTTTTATTTAATTGTAACTTTTGTCTTATAAAATCATAACAATATAAAATTGGTATTAACTCTTTCATTTTTATGATCTAAAATCTTTCACTAATTGCTACCTCTCATTCATTATGACTGAATATTACCATATATTACTGAATGAATATAGATAAAAGTGAGAGACAAAGAAGGACTTAAGGTTGTAATTAGTAGCTATATGATTACCAATATCTAAACAATCAACATCATTTGTCTTCATATACTTTTTCCCCTATTGAATTCACCTAAATTAGGCATATTCACATAATAACTACTACTTGTGGAGTCTTTATCTATTGAGATTTAAACCATTAGGTATTAGAAGGTTTTAATATATTGTTTAACCCAAGATATAATAATAGATTAATACACGTTCTTTTTAACCTATCACAGATAATATCTCACACATACAAAATTTAAAGTCAATTTTGTAAGAATTTTTTTGTAGAGTATTGATTGACTTTTTCTATGTATGTCAATTATGAATAACTGCAAGTGCATAATATAGTTGTAGCTAGTACCGACAAGTATAGGTTGATCCCATGAAGACAATAAATACTAGTAGTTACCGTTATCCTATTATCTAGTTTACAAATTTGATTTGGATTTTTAATTAAAGAAAAGAAAACTTAATCAAATAAAATGAAATAGGTAGCAAGATTGAACAGAGAATTAAGAAATCACATAAAAAACTATTGTTATCAAGAATTAGTGTCTAGCTTTTGAATCCCCCCTAATTAACCTTAATTGATTGATCTTTTATTAAATAATTATTTTATTAATTTATTGGACCATGAAGATTCCTATGGTATGCTAATAGCTCCCTCGAGTCTAATAGCAACTAATTCTATGGTTTCCAACTGAATTACTCAAGTTAAAGTTTATAAGATTGCTTTACCGATTTGTGAATCCTGCTATTAGGCTTGACCCTAATATGGAAGATTTATGTCATGCTATCTCTAGGGTTACAATCAAATCTTTCCAATCACAGTAAATTTATTCATACAAGAATTTCTCAATCTCTATGCTATGAAATCAAATAATGATCTAATATTTCAGATTTATTAGAACATAAATTAAACATGTAATTGAAACACAATATATTAATCCAATCAATTGCATTAATAAAATAATTAAAACATGTTATTGCATAAAACTAGGGTTCATCTAGCCTAGACACTAAAAGAATTTAGTTACACATGATAAAAAATGAAATCAAATATAAATAGAAAGAAAAAATGAATTGAAAACAATAGGTTCATAATTCTACATCTCCCTTTTTGTCTTCTATCGAATATTCTTGCAAAGTAAAGGCTTGATCTTGCATTCTAATGGATCTTTCAATGAATTCTTCGTGTTTTCCACTTCTCTGCCCCAAAATTGCCCCTTATGAACGATCTCTTGCTCTGCAATTGCCTCCTAATGTCTGCTCACTCCATTTTGCCTCCAAAGAAGTCTTTTTATAGTAAATTTTAGGGTTTTAGGAGATGCACGAGATGATGCACGACTGTGCATCAAACCACCTAAAATCTCCAGAATTCGTGAATCTGCACGACCTAAGAGAAGTACATAGGTTGATGCACGACCGTGTATCCCTTGCATGCTTCAAATCTTCGTTTTGTGTGGCTTTTCATCTGAATTATTTTCCTTTAAGTCCATGAAGGCAAGTATAACCTATAAACACATTTGGAGCAAATTAAGTGCCAAATATCAATCAAAAATACATCAAATATGGGGTATCAATATGATCAATTATGCATCTATCAGACATCTCCACACTTAATTTTTTGCTTGTCGTCAAGCAAACCATAATCAAAATTATCAATTTTACAACATCAATCCCTTATCAATCTCAACCTGTCCATTCATACTATCATATCCTATTTAATCAAATTAACATAAAATTAGAATCAGATTAGCCTAAAATTAACTTTGTAAGTACATATTAACAATAATTACATCAATAATCGCATAAAAATCAAAAGCAAACACCTTTACACCCTCACTAAGATTTCACTTAATGCGCTCAAGTACTTAGGGTTAAAAATATCAAAACTCTTAATCAATGCATAGTATAACTCTTACCATAGGTTTGCAATATAATCACATCTCCACCATTTATGTATAAACTAGAAACAATAATCAAAAGGTCTTTATATGGGGGTAGGTACGGTATAGTTAGGATATTAAAAATGGTTAAATTGAAGGAAATTTACTAAAGAAAAATTACAAGACTTCTTTATAAACACACATGGGTCCTTTTAATGTAACTTTATTAGTACCATATTACTTATTCACAAATTTTTTTATTATGCTCGTAATTTTTTTCACAATAATTCAAGTATTCAGTACCATAATTAAAGAAATAATGGACCTTTTAATAATTTCAAGTCTCAACCAAGTAAAGAATGTAAATAACCTTCAAGGTTTAAAACAATAAAAAGGTCTTTAAAGAAAAACAGGATAAAGGTTAATATGTGGATTTAATCAATGAAAAATGCTAAGGCTTAACTTGGTTATTCCTAAAGGATAAAATTATGGATATGGTAAATATCAAAGAAATAGGCAAAAACAAGTTGTTGAATCAAAATACCTTTATCATGTTAATGCTTCTAATTTGAAAAATATGGTCTCAATATGCATAATAAAAGCAAGTTCTAGAATTGTTCAACTATGCATGATAACACACATGAAAGAATAAAAAGAACTTTAAAATTTAAAATTTTAGCTCTTATGCTCAAAAGCTCATGAAAAAGATGAGTATATATGTGTGTAAATAATCTACAATTTCATTCAACTCAACTATCTCAATGATTAATAGAAATATGACTTATGAAAGCAATTTCATTCTAACTCTCATCATTTTGCATACTAATTCAAATCAATATTCAATAATGAAATACAGTATTAACAGATAGATTTCAACCAATTCAGAATATAAGTTAATAAAATTTAATAATCAAGATTATAATAAGCTTAAAGCAAATCATTAAAAATTAATTAACCCCTTCCCCACTCTTAAAGTTGTACAATGTCCTCATTGTACACAATATAAGCATTTAAAAATAAGTGAAAGGGTTAAGTTGGTACTTTCCTGAATAAGGTGATTTTCTTATTTCTAATCCATCCAATAGTAAACTACATCCTTGCAAAATATAAAGAAAAAGGGATAAAAAGATAAAATAAAATAAAAATAACAAAAAAGAAAATAAATAAGAATCATGAAAATAAAATAAAATCTATCTTAATTCATGGGTTGCCTCCTATGCAGCGTTTCTTTAACGTCATTAGCTTGACATAACTTGCACGTTACCCTCATCTTGGGCATATGATCAGTGGCTTGCTTCCACATGTTTCTTCGAATAAGGGTTTTGTAGCTTGTAAGTAAATCACTTGTTGTAATATAATAATGATATAATTTATCAAATTAATAAATCCAATTGTATGCATTAATGCCCTTTTTAATGACAAATTGTTAATAACATAAGAAATAACTAAACTCTCTAAATTGTCGGTTAACTCAAATAGTTTGTCTTTGAGGAAATGGGAACCCTCCGTATTCAAGGTGCTATTAATGTCTCATTAGTAGTTTCCTTACTTGGTTCCTTCGCCAGTTCTTCCTCATCCACCTTTGTCCACTCTTTTTCTTTTTCTTCTTCCTAGAAAAATGTTTCTGACTCATCTTCTTTAACTACCTCCTGCCACTCCTTTACTTCCTCTTCTTAGATGGAGACTTCTTCTTCTGGAAGCTCTTCTTGGAATGTCATTCCATTCATGAAGCCAACCATTGTCTTTTATTCACTCTCGAATTCGCAACGATTAGCTTTCATTTCGGCAAAGAGTTCCATTAATTTACCTATAATACTTCCTTCCTTTTCCTTTTCCTTTTCTCCTTTTATTGGGAACTTTTTTTCGCTACTAAGGGTGATTGATATCCCACATTTTGTAGGGTCTATTTTAGTAGCACTAGGCAAACTCCCTTGCATCTTGTTGGATAATTTCTTCACTAGCTGGTCCATCTGATTCACCCAATTTTGTATACAAGCCTTTGTTTCTTGATGCCTTATGATTGATTCTTGAATGAAATCAGTCATCATATCTTCCAAAATTGGCTCGTTAACTGGAGGTGCTTGGTGCTATAAATTTTCAACTAGAGCGTAATCGTTCCATCCATATGCATAAGAGTTGCTCCACTCTAAATTGTAGTTGTTCCCGTATAGTGCACCTTGAGGTTGATTATACATGCTAGGTCGCTCCTATATATAAGTTGTTGCTCGACATTCATGATTGTAGTAATTACCCCCACTAATGTCACAACACGGTCTAGATACAGAGGTACAAAATAAGTGAGTGTGCTCGGCGATAAGTTTGCGAAACTGTGAGTTTATTTTAACTATTTTATA
>JAOQMM010153864.1:0-11694 GCA_027563515.1 Erythroxylum platyclados | reverse complement strand
CTATGCTACTCCATAGCTTAAGATTACTTCAGCAATTTGTTGTGGGTACTTATATAAAGATTTAAACATTCAGGTTTGATTTCTATAGAAAGAGACAAAATGAGATAAGGACAGAGATATTGCAGGGTGTTTTAGACAGTATTGCCTTTGGTCAGACCGAAGGTTATCGAATTGATCGTTGCGTTGTGCTCCCAGCTTCGTTTGTCGGTGGTCCAAGGGACATGAAACATCGTTATCTTGATGCGATGGCTCTAGTATAGAAGTATGGTAAACTTGACATTTTCCTCGCCATGACTTGCATCTCAATGTGGAAGGAGATTCAGGATAACCTTAAGTTTCATGAAAAACCACAAAATAGGCCTGATTTTTTTGCTAGAGTTTTTAGAGCTAAATTTGAAATCCTTTAAAATGAGTTAATCAAGAAACAGATCTTTGGAGAGGTTGCCGCATATGTTTATGTTATTGAGTTCCAAAAGCGTGGTTTCCCTCATGCTCATTTGTTTTTGATACTTAAGCCACATTTTAGATTTCTTAATCCAGAATCTTATGACCAAATCATATCTGTTGAAATACCAGACCCTATTAAAAATCCGTGGTTATATTCTCTTGTCATTAAGCATATGATTCATGGTCCTTATGGTTATATGAATAAAGACAGTCCTTGCATGAGAACCGGTGTGTGCAAAAACCATTATCCAAAAAATTTTGCTCCTTTTACAGTTTATGGTGAGGACAGTTATGCATTTAATAGAAGGATAAATGGGTGGTTCCTCATAGTCCATACCTTTTGCTTCTTATTGATTTCCACATAAATGTTGACATATGTTCTACTGTTAAGCTCGTGAAGTACTTATATAAATATGTCTTTAAGGGCCATGATCTTGTTAATTTTAGTATTGTTGATCAGGAGACACTACTAATATTGATGCAATCAGTAATTTCCAGCAAGGTCGTTGGATTTCACCTTCTGAAGCTTTTTGGCGTATATATGAGTTTCGTCTAGTAGAGATTAGTCCATCGGTTTATGTGCTTCAGGTTCATCTTCCTGATTAATAGTCTATCTCCTTTGATAGAAATTCATATTTGTCCTATTTGTTGAGTAAAATTGACTTTTCAAGAATAAAGTTGACTGAAATTTTCAAAATGAATTTGACAAATAAAAAAACTGAGGAGATGACATGTTTGTATAAAGATTTTCCCAAACATTTTGTTTGGACCCCAAAAACAAAAACATGGTCAGAAAGGAGTCGAAAGAAAGCTATAGGAAGGTTGGTGATTGTTGACCCTAAAGAAGGAGAGAGATATTAACTAAGGTTATTACTTATGCATTTTAGAGGACCAACATCATTTGATCACTTATTGACTATTGATGGTGAAAAGACAAGCTGTTTTAGGGACGCTGCACTAAAATTGGGATTGCTAGCATCTGATTCTTATATAGAACAAGCTCTAGAGGAGGCTGTTTTATTTCAAATGCCAGCTTCGCTTAGAATTTTATTTGCTACGCTCATGTTCTACTGTTCACCAATGAATCCTAAGCAACTTTGGGAAACATTCAAAGACTATCTTTGTTATGATTATCAGCATGCTTCCTCCTATAATGCATGTACATCAGAGGACGTTACAAGGATAACCCTCCAGGATATTAATAGATCCCTAGAACAAATGGGGAAAAGCTTGATTTATTATCATTTTTCTGAATATGATTTTGCTGTTGATTATCATGAGCATCTCACTAAAGAAATACAAAGTGAGAAAAATATACACATTGATCCAGAAGATTTGTTATGACATTCAAGGTTGAATAGCAAATAGAAATACATATTTGATTTGATTTTAGACTCAGTTTTTAGTTCAAATGGTAGTAGTTTTTTTATTGATGGTCCGGGTGGAACTGGGAAGACTTTCTTATACCAAGCACTTCTTGCAGTTTTACGATCACAGGGTCATGTTACAATTGTTGTTGCGACATCAGGTGTTGCAACATCAGTCCTTCCTAGTGGTAGGACAGCACACTCAAGATTTAAGATCCTACTTGATTTTTTGAAGAATAAAGTTTGTTAGTTAAGTAAGCAGAGCAGTATTGCAAAACTGATATTTGAATCCAGTCTCATCTTATGGGACGAGGCTTCAATGGCAAACGAGAAGCCATTGAAGCATTTAATGACTTGCTCTAAGATATTATGGAGTCCAATCAACTTTTAGAGGAAAGATTGTTGTTTTTGGAAGTGATTTTCATCAAACCTTACCCTTATAGGCCAGGCCATAAAAGAATAGTTAATTGATTCAAGTATTATAAATTCGCATCTCTAGCCACACATACGTAAATTATCATTAACAATAAATATGAGAGCTATATCAAATCCATCTTTTTGTGCTTTCTTATTAAGGGTAGGAAAAGGTATAGAACCTGTTGACGAGCAAGATCAAATTTGCTTACCTGAACAATTGGTTATTCCCTATTATAACAAGGATGAATCTCTTAACAGTAATTTTTATATCTTATCGTTTATTGTCCATTTTATTGTTTGTTTAAAAATTTTTAAAATATCTTTCTAATGTATCATTGACTTTACCAGGTTAGTTGAAAACGTCTTCCCTGACTTAAGCATATATTCCTTTGATCCATATTGGATGATAAATAGATGCATACTCTGTCCAATAAACAGTTGTGTTGATGAGATTAATGATATGATGATCGATAAATTTTCTAGAAATCTACATTCATCTATAAGTTTTGACATAACAGTTGACTGAAGACATCAAGTAGATTATGAGGATTTTCTCAATTCTTTGAATCCTAAAGGTCTACCTCCTTACAGATTATTGCTAAAAGAGGGTTGTCCAATCATGCTTCTAAGAAATTTGAATCCAACAGAGGGTTTGTGTAATGGCACGAGGTTGATATGTTGAAAATTAAAAGAGCACACAATTTCTGCAGAAATTGATTTTGGACCTCATAAAGGAAAAATAGTTTTCGTACCTAAGATTCCTTTGCAGTCTTTTGAAAATGAAAAGAATGGGATACCTTTTGTAAGAACACAATTCCCTATTCGTTTGTGTTTTGCGATGACCATAAATAAGTCCCAAGGTCAAATGCTTGATTACGTAGGAATTTATCTTCGTCAGCCCATATTTTTATATGGACAATTGTATTGCTTTGTCAAGAGCTAAGACTCCTGAATCGATTAAAGTTCTAATTATTCTAGGCACTTTTGAGTCTTCAAAAATTGATTGCAAAACAAGGAATATTTTATTCCAAGAAATTTTCCAGTTGGCTAAATTATAACATATAAAATAAGCAAAAGGTATATTGATTGTTCTGTTCAAGTGTATTTAGTTTCATTCTATTTAGAAAATAATTTTTTGTTATGTTAATATTTTTAAATATCATTTTGTTTTTATAGGATGGAGAAGCGTTTATTGCTTAAGGATAGTTTACCTGATGCTAAAGGGTGGTCATGCAAAATAACTATCCAAGAAAAACAACAAATTGCTACATCACCTAAGAAGCCATCCAGAAGACAAATGTTTATCTTTTTTTATTCAGAGGTATAACAATTATACTTTCTTCATTCAAGATCTCACTTTTTCTATTAACTTTATTATTAACTCTATATTTAGAAGACAATAGTTGTTTTATTTTTATGGCCTTTTTCTATGAAATGTCATTACCATCTTTATTAAAGATTTGAGCATTTCAATATGTCCAAATTTTAATTTCTCTATCACTAGCATAATTTAGCTTTTTTTTATTCTAATTTTTTCCAACAGGGATCACGGATCAAAGCCATCATATTTAACAATGATATCCAAAAAATGAGCACCATTTTGCACCCTTATTAAAAATATATTATTTTTAATACCATTGTAAAGCCAATTCCACCTCAATTCCAAGTTGAAGATTTAAAAATTCAATGGATCATTACGAGTTGCACTGTTGACGAGCCTATAACTGATGACGACAACATCCTACCAAGAAAATTCAACTATACATCCTTTACGAATCTCATCAATTATATTAATAACAAGGAAAAATTAGTCGGTTAGATCTTTTATGTGTTTCTCTTAACAATTTTTTTCCGTTATATCTGATTATATTTATCCTTAACATATGATAGATATTTTAGCTGTCGTTATTCCAGTTTTGGATGTGAGGCAAATCAACAAAGACGGTAAAATGTCGACCATCCAAAAATTTGTTCTCGCCAACAAACAGTATGTTCAATTCCCTATTATCCTCTACAACTAATGAACTTCGATAACATTTCATTCTTTTGACATTTTTCATTTTAATATTAGACAACAAACCATTATCCTATCAATATGGGACACTTTTGCTGCAAATGAAGGCCAACAAATTGTACAAGCCTTACATACTTATCCAGTGGTTGTATGTCGTAGGCTAAAAGTTCACTTTTATAATGATAATTCTTTTTTCATTTTCATCATACTATTATATTTTTTATATTTATCCTTGTATTTTCTTTTTTATCTTACAATTTTATAATTTTAGGTGTTGCATTATCTATATGGTTTAATTCTGCAATTCTCATTGATCCCCCAATACAAGAAGCTGCAGATTTTAAAAATTGGTACTTCCATATTTCCCATCTTTACTCTTGCAACAAACAAACTTCTTTACACATTTTTAGATATTTTTATGCTTACCCTTATAATTACCATTTTTTCAGGGCGTAGCGAAATAACAAACAGCTAAAAGAGTTTGTTATCCAACAGGCTTACCTCAAATATGATCTTGATGTATCTTTTGGATCACATAAAAAATTTTCAAAAATCATTTTCTTAAAGTCCACCGACAAGGTACATACATTTTATATTCTACTATAAACTTTCTTTCACATATTATCTATCTAATTTGAATATTCCTAACAAACATCTATTTGTATCTTTCCAGACAGCACGGATTAAAGCTCATATTTCCTTTCAACACATTCTGTAGAAATATTGGTATATGAGCTGCAAAAAATGTTTTCGCTCAACCGCAGTTACATATGGGGTTACATTTACATGTAATTCTTACAAGGAGAAACATCCAGCTCAAACTAGGCATTTCTTCCCTTTTTCCTTTTCAATTGTTTGCCTTTTTTAAAAATAAAGGATGAGCAAGCCCCTTACATTATGAACAATCAATGTATTTTTTTATCCTTTTCAAAACTTATCCTAATGTGATTTTAACACATACCCAGGATACTTATATGTTAACTTAAGTTTAACATCATTCGTATCAATTCTAGATACAATTTTATGATATTCTTTATTTATTCAACTGTACGTTTTCTCATTCACTTTCCTTTCTAAATGTAGATGCCGGTATAATGTTGATTTGACTGACAACACAGGAACTGTCACAACATCCATTTTTGGTGAACTTGCCGAAAATCTCTTGAACTTCAGTGCAGTTGAAGCTATCCAGTATTACAACCAGGTTATATTTTTGTACTTATTACAAATAAAATACATTTGATTATTTTTTATGACATCTCTATTATATGATCAATGATCTACATTTTTCTCTTTCGTAAAAAGAGTATTGACCTTCCTCTCGATAAGTTCCATGCTAATCTGAAGAGAAAAACCTTTTTTGTTCACAATAAACCTATTCACATGCAACCATCGGACGGAAGACAACGCTTCACTGTTATCTATTACTGCCAAACTGATGATGCTGAATTAGAGGGAGGCTCAACTTCAAACGAAAAAGGAGATAATAATAATGTTGAGATAATACTTACAACTATTTTAAGTACCTATCATTATTTATTAAAACATTTTTTCGTATTTATATTCATCAAAGTATTTCAACTCTCCTTTTTTTTCACCCCTCGCATATCAAATAAACCATGTGCTAATAATGAACCAGAACTGCTAATAACTTTCAATTTTCTTGGTAATGGTTGCACTAAAAAGCATGATCATGAATTCTAACCACACTCCGCAATAGCTAACTTTGTACCATTTGTTTAAGATTCATTACTACTAGCATTTTACATCTCTCCTTTCAAACTACTTCATAATGTTCACATTTCATAAAGAAGATGATCTTCACTTTTACACTCTATCACTAATTTACTTTGGTTTTTTATATTTTCAGAAGACAATCTTGTTTCTTCTTCAAGAGTTAGACAATGTCTTACAAAATTTTTGAAGAAACTGAACCAGAACCGATACCGACCTCAGATGCTCTTGTTGATGACTGCAACAAAAAAACCTAGATTATCGTGAACTTTTTTCGCAGTATCTAAGACAACCTAAATAGGTGATTTTTGTTCAGGATTAATTAACTCTACCACTTCATAGGCAAACTACAAAGTTGTACTCAATCAATCAACTCCTCTTGATGTTCTACTTCTATATAAACTATGACTTATTCTTTGCTGTTTCTTGTGATTGAAAGTGTTTAAGACCTCTTGTGTCTCTCCAATACCTTAAACTTTTATGCTTTTGGATAAAATTTGGTCAATTTCCAACAATCAAACGAAGAGAGAGGACAACTTATATGTGGCTTCATTCTTTACATATCTTTTTCTTGTTTTCCGTGAACTAAACTTCATCAAGATTGGGAATTTGGAATACTTTCTAGGATAATTCTTTTATCTGTTTTTTTTTAACTTAATGACTGTCAAAAGTTTGAATCTTTATTGATTTGTTTAATGTTTGACTATGATTTACTTATCTGCAGTTTGTGGAAGCTGTGAGTGGCATACAAGCAAGTTCCCAGATACTCAAAACCATTGACTATAAGTAGTTCTTGCATACTTCATCATCTGCAGTTGCTTAGAACATATTGTTCAGGTTATGTTAAGGAGAAACCCCTCATTGGCCATTTTATGTGCTGCTTGACTATTAGATTCTAGCCATTTATGTTTATCAATGTTTACTATGACTTTGTTTGTGATAAGATTCTCTCATTTGTGGTCTATAATGTTATTTTGGTCCTCTAATTTGGGTCATGGAAGCTCTTTCGTCTGAACTTGAGCTAGAATGAAAATGATACTTTAAGAATCATGTAGACCATTCGGTGGATGAGATCATTGCATTTTAGGGAGTTTGTCTTTGGAGGACATTTTGTTAGTGCCTTGTAATAAACTTTCCATCTCTTGAACACTTTCGGCCATGTGTCTCCTATTTCTAGAAATGCCAAGAAAGAAGTAGCTAAATATTAAAAAACTGTGGACTTTTTTATTTGTTTAACCATTTGTAGTAATACCCTACTCAAAAACCAAAGAAGAGATAAGCATTTCCAAGTGCTTATGAGCTTCTCTCGTTTGCTTTTTTGGGGACTTCTATACACAAACAACTTCCTAACATGGACTAATGGTGTGACATTGGAGCTTGTGTTAAAGAACCTCCTGTTTATGGCAAAGTATTTTATTTCTATGACCAATATGAATCTAATCTTCCTTGAGTCGTCATCAATATTAAAAGGTTTGAGTTTTACTCATTTTTTTCCCATTGTTTACAATTTTGGCACAGAGAAGGGTGCTTACTTCGTATAACCATGGAGAAGGCAAAATCTGAGGATTCGTACTGCAATGTCATCACTGATAACTCTGGTATGGCTATTCCAGCATCATAACGTTGGAAAAAATGAAGGGGTCTTTTGGTTCTGTCAGCAACGTCTCTAGGTTACCACAAAGTAGTAGAGTCTTGGGTTGAGAATAAAAGATTCTTATCTAATTTACTTGACGAGTATTGGCTTTGAAGAGTGAGATTGTAGGTATTTATATATTTATGATAAAGGGCTCTTTTTTCATAATTTGCAAATTCTTTACATATAAATAACTTTTGTTTTGTACATAAATGTAGTTTTGGGGTTGAGTTCCATGTTGCGACCAATCTCTGCTTAGCAGTTGATGTTTCCATCTTTTATAATGGAATTCCTTTTTGATGGTTGCAATTTGTATTGGTTTCTTTATTTTTATTTTTTAGTTTTCATGCATCCTCATCAGTTCCATGGGTTTGCCAAACTTCTGCTTTTCATTTTTCTATGATAATAAGTCAGGTCGAGCATGTATCCTATAAAACTAGAATTTCAACTCAGACTTGAAGCTTATTCGGGTTCAAGCAATTTCTTCTTTACCCGTATAAAATTCCATCCTGCATTATACATTTTCAATTTTCCCTCTAAATTTTAATTTTAACAATATTTATTTACACATCTTAATCATTCATAACAAAACCTATATATACATAACCTTGAATTCCCAAAATTAACAAGGCATTATACATTTCCAAATTTAAATGCGCAGTGACCACTTGCTAGTATATTGAAAAGGCATGTTTGATAACTTTCTTACTTTATGTATATTTTAAATTTTTGAGCCATGATAATTGAGAAGATATTACATTTTTTTAGTTAGTAGCTAATATGTAATAGTCTATATTTAAAAAATGTTAATAGTCAACCTCATATTATATTTTTTAATAATTTGAAATTTAACAAATTAACACAATAATTTAAATTGAAAAAGAAAATCATCAATTGTAAGGATAAATCTAAAACTTATGATATAATTAGGCAAGATTGTTATTTAATTCTATGTGATATTTGTTATGTTATATATAGTACTATCAATATATAGGATGTTTGTCCTATTTAGTAATTTTACCCCTATTAATTTACTTAAACTTATTTGAACCAATTAAAAGCAAAGTTTCATGTATGACAATTGAAAATTAAGAATAAATATAGCAGTATACCTTATTATTTAGTGTAATAAAATTGAAAATTAATCATTTCTAAATTTTCAATTTTTAGTAACAAATCATTTACTCTCTCCCTCTGGTGATGGGGGTTGGGATGGGATCTCCAGAAGATATGAAAGCACAGGAAAACATGTAACAACAAAAAGAAGCTAGTGCACAGGCATTGAGGTATCAAGAAGTATTTTATTTTATCGCTACCTGGAGTTGGAATGGGGATAAAATTCCAGCAAACACCAATGGTGACGAACAGGTAAAAACATTATATCTTAAATGGGGATAAATACATGTGTTCCCTTACACTTCAATTTATTTAGAATTTAATGACAACCACTGATTTCTAAAACATAAATCCTTCAAATGTAAATAAGGCTTCAACATATTTAATCTTAGGTCAATTTAAACTTTGAAGACATCAACTGGGAATATTGAGAATGAACTCAATTAGTAGTTTTTCGAGATAATAAGGTCGATTAGAAGATTCAGTTTGTTGTTTTCTTGGTTGTCATGAAGGGTTTATCAATAAAATTTTAAATTTTCATCTTTGACAGTAAAGGAACACGTTCTAACCTCGATTTGAGGCCATACAAGCTGATTTCTTAAACTTTCCCAGTTGAATGTACTATAACAGAGAGGTTAAATATTGTTACTGTAACTTGAAAGCACCTAGATGAACTTCCTTGACTGATGAAAATCCAGGAAAAGGTTTTATGGCTGTCGACTATTTGTGGTAATTTTATACTTTTTGATGTTGTTTTATATAAATATGTTCATATTTTTCATTAACAAATTGCTCTTTTTTGTTTCATGGTAGAGTGAAAATGTATGTGGATTTCATGAATTGATTGATCAAAGATTTTCTCTAAGAGCAACACAAATTATTTTAGAGCTGAAAAATAGAGAGAAGATCTTATACCATCAAACTAATCTATTGAAGGTTGAAGTGGCAGAGTTAAGAGAAAATGTTGTAGATGTTTTGAAAACTGAAATTATTGCAGAAAATCTAAAGTTGAAGAATAAGTTACATGCCATGAGGAGTAGTAATGAAACACATTTAGCAAAGTGTTGGAAATTTGTAGTTTGTTTAAGCTTTTGTTTACTAGTTTTGCTTCTGTTTGTTAGCCTAAATAATGAAGGCAATTCAGGCTATAGTTGTATGCTAAAAGTATTACCTAGACATGGTTTTATGTACTAAAATAGTGTCTAAATGCAATTGAGCTTACAAAGTTGTTTTGTGTACAAATGTAGTTTCATCATCTAGCATTCATGAACTTCAAAAAAAAAAGAAAAAACCCCTAAAAAAAGAAAAAGCAATTCTGACTAAAAATGCTTGTCATTGCATTCATTCATGTAATAACATTTAAATGCCAACAAGATCCTTACATAAATAACAGCTGCCTAACAACATTCAATAAATATTTAACCTATCATCCAAACTACCATCCATCATCAAGTTAAACAAATATCATTAAATTGAGGGATATAAGTATCATCCATTCACTACATGAAACATCAGCAACACAGTTTTGTTTACATTTTCTCCTTTTGCTTTGAATATGTAGTTTAACTTTCTTGATTTGGATTCACAGGCCCAGTAATAAATTGCTTGCTTTTTTTTATTTCTGCCCATGGTTTATTAGTCTCTAACTTAGCCTTCTAGGTTGTAGATAAAATGAAAAATTATTAACTTCATTTGTATCAGTTAATTAATGTTTAATAATAATGCAAAAATTAAACAGTTAATTAATGTTTATTAAGAATGCAAAAAATTTAACACTTACATTTAGCATCTGCAACCTTGGCTTTAGATTTGTGTATATCCCTATCCCTTCCATCCGTTTCTTAAACTTCCTATTTGCTTCATGTTGAAGAGAAGAGTATGTGATAGGCCTTTTTTCCTAAAATTTTCGTTGAGAATTTGGGTTAGATTTGCTAGTACCAAACATCCTCATTCTGCTTTCATCATCTGCAACACCAAAGCTAGGCCTTCTTGACCCTGAAACGACATTTGAATTTTTCCTTTCAGTGGTGGCCTTTGAAGATGTAGAAATATTTGTTGTTATTGAAGCACCTTCAGGTATTGGGAGAACAACTGAGGCTGTTGCATTTGCACTTCCTCATACATAAGCAGTAGTTGAGTTGTTTTTAGTACCTGTAGCAGTTCTGGCACTAGCAGATATAGACACAGTTGTAGAGGCAGAGGCATTTGCTCATATTTTTCTTTTCTTTCCCCTTTCAGCATTGTTAAATGCATATGCAGAGACACTTATTGGGATTTCTGTGTTGGTTTCAGCTGTTAAGATGTTTTCTCAGGTTGACTGTGAATTGGTTGTGTTTTGCTCTATATCGAAATGAGTTGATTGTGATTTGGTTATGAATTGGGCTGGAACCTAATATTGATAATAGCCAAAAAGAAAAAAATACTATCATATTTGCATAACTATCAAAAGAATCTTAGCTGTGGTAAAGAAAAGACAAAACAATCTAAAAATTACCTCTTTGCCCTTCCAAGGACAATCTCTTTTATTGTGTCCTTCTTTATGGCAGTGGCTGTATGTCATGATCATACTCCTCCTAGACACGTGCTCAGTATTTTTCTTTTTGGTCACTTTTTTAGTCTTTTAAGACTCATTAAGGACCTTTTCTCTGGCTGCTTTGGGCCTACCAGGTCCTTGTTTGATTTCTAGTGGCCTAACAATTTCTTCATTAGTAATGGGTTAGTCCTTCATACTAGGCATTGGTTAAATAACCTTCCCATATGCTTTGACATATTGACTCATCATATCCAACTTAAAGTGTACTTTTCAATATTAACCCTCTTGTCTCTAATAACACATATGGCATGTGTACGAGGAATGCCAGAGAGGGTATATCTCCTACAATAACAAGATGTGGGATGATTTCACAATACAACCTTGAGAAGCCTGAAGGAGTGTACAACTTGACTAATCTTATAGTTAAGAGTAT
>JAOQMM010153814.1:0-11699 GCA_027563515.1 Erythroxylum platyclados | reverse complement strand
AAACCAACATGTCGTCAACATATAACAATAACATAATGAAATCATTATTTCCAAACCTCTTGAAATATGCACAAGGGGTGCTCGGCGTCTCGGTGTCCCTGCCAGGGGGTGTCGAGGCGCTACAATATCAATGTCGATTACCCACCAATTTGTCGAATCATAATTACCTATAGCTAAAATATTACTGTTTCTTCCATCCTCTTCATCAAAGCGCTCTTAGACCATAGCAACATTTACTTTTATATTTGTTTCATTTTTTTTCCTTCTCCTGCTATAGATAGTCCCTTTTAAATTGATCGTTTTTTTACAATTAAAGGATTGATTAGCTTTATCTTTTGATTTAGATTGTGACTTATTCTTGTTTCTAAATTTCTTACCTTGTTTCTTCCTCTGATGAAAATTAGACCCAAATATGATCCAACTTCATAATAACTAAATATTCTTTTCTTTAATTCTTAGATTGCAAGACATCCTTCACATTGTTGATAAATGAGATATAATTGCAAAAATGTGATGGAATCTTCAAGGGATAAATGTTATGGTGGATGGAGCCCATGAGGAGGGTATTTTGGTTTGAAAGTCCTTCACAATGTAACCAAATGGATTAAATTTAATAAGACACGAATTATCATAAACAAATTTTGCAACAGATAATAAATTTGTGGTAAGCTTAGGAACAATCAAAATATCACGAAGATAAAGAGGATGAGGAGAATTAGAGGAAAATGGGAAGAGTTTGTCTATTACCAATGACTACTTGGTTGGATTTGTCATACAGGAAAACAAATCCCATAATGTAAGAACTAGGAACCATGTAGGCAATAACCATTCAGAAATAGTATTGGAATTGAAGTGTGAAGTGTCTAGTGCAGGTTGAATATTCACGACAGTAAATGCTGTAAAAAGATTGTTATTAATATGTCGAGAACCATAATGATGATTATGAGACTCGAAATATTGAAAATGAAAATGGGCAATAATGTGGCCCTATTTCCAACATATTTGACACTATATGGGTGGTTTATTGAACTTGGGAAATGAAGCAGGATTTGATGTTTGGGCTAGAGGTGTAGATTGGGCCTAAAGATGTTAGGAGTGAGGGGGTCCATGAGGCTGAGTGAGTGGACCATCAAGGCAGACAAGCCCAAAGGAATGAGGAGGCCCAATATAAGACTCAAGCTGCCAATTTAGAGATCCAAAAAAATTAGGATTGACCTATGAAGCAAAAGGAGAGTTGTCATGCATCCCCCTATGATTTTTACCGCCTACTTTGCCACGCTTGCCTTGTGAGTGATGACCACCATTGTGAGAGGCAAATAGAGCAAAATTTGGTGGTGGAGGTTATTGGTATGAGAGCAAGCAATGTTCTTGAAGTAAAAGCTTGGCTTAAAACTCTGGAAATGTTGGTAGGGTGTCACGATGCTCAATAGCAGTGATGAAGAATTCATAATCGGCTGAGACTCCATTCAAGGTGAAGGGAACCAAATCGTCATTAGTGATTTTTTCACCAATAGCTGCCAACTCATCTATAGTTGTGGAGATAAGGGAAAGAAAATTAGTGATGATGTTGGAGCCTTTCTTAGTATGTGGAGTCTGCAACGGAGAAGAAAGCATTTTGAAGTTGATTGTTGCATGAAGTGATCTGCAAGTCCAAATCGGAGGTCACGAGCTATGTGATAGCTGAGAGCTAGTCATGCTATTGAGGGTGAAAGAGATGTAGTGAGGAAGCAGTAGATGAGTCAATCAAATTTGTGTCGTTTGTGATATTCTGGAGACTAAGCTTCTGAGCTTGAGGCCACTTCTGGTGAGGAGATGTTGCCATCCACATAACAGATGAGGTCAGAGGTAAGTAAAATATCTTGAATTTGATTTTTCCAAACAAGATAATTGGTAGAATCTAATGGTATTGTGAGGAAACTTGTGATCTAGTTAAATGGTAATGTAGGTATATTGGTGTCTGCCATTTGATAGTGTTACTGAATTGTTATAGATACCTTATGTGATGATTCTGTCAGTTATTGTGGATACCTTCTATGATGATTCTATTGAATTGTTACTGGTTGCCTTTTGTGATGATTCTGTCAAGTTGTTGTGGGTACCTTTTGTGTTGAACCTGTTGAATTGTTGTTGGTTGCATTTGGGGAATTTGGATGTTTATGTTGTATGTGGTAAAGATTATGTGCTTGATGTGAGCTCTGATACCATGAATGAGTGAATAATTGTATTTTATTTCTCACACAATTTACAGAGGTTTGAGAACCTTAATATACACCATTTGAGATACAGGAGATAAGATATAATATGAACATAAAAGATTAAAGCATATTAAAGATAATGGTTATCTCTAAGTAACAAATGTTATCAATGGTAAATAGAAAATAAGGTAGTTATGATTGGAGATAATCATATGTTATCAATAGAAATTATCTCTCTCCCATACTACATAATATTAATAAAATTTTCGTATGAATTAGGCAAGGAACATGGAAAAATGCTTAATCCTCATTCTCAATTTTAATACAAACCTTGCAAATCCAAGATGATCCAATTAAAATTATCAATGTGATCTTTTGCCTATTTACTTTTTGTCATCTTTAAGGTATACAAACATTGCTTTTGATATAAAAGGTTTGTAAATAATTTCTTTTAATATTTAAGCTCAAGTTGTTTAAAAGATTTGTAAATAATTTCTTTTGATACTTACTTTCAAGTTTGAAACAGCCTCTCTACTAGATAAGGGTAAGACTACTGTACCTATAGACCTCCCTAGACCCCACATCTTAGGGATTTATATTGAGTTGTTTTTGTTATTGTTGTACTTACTTTTGATTTGTTTTCATAATAAACTACCTCTCTTAAGATATTGTCTTCCAAACTCAATAGTTTTACTTTATACGCCTTTAACATAATCTCTTCCTTATCATATGCCCCAAAATTCTCTAACATTTTTTATCTCCTTTTAATGTTATTGCATATCCTATTAAATAAGAAATGCACTCATCTTTACATTTCATGCATTGTAATTATTTGATCCATTAAATTTATTAATATCCCATATGCGAAGATACATCTTAATAGCAAAATCTAAGGTCTAATATTACGATACTAATTAATCTCGCACTAATTATTGTACAAATAAAAGCAATATAGGAAGAAAAGAAATGAAGTAAAAACACAAGAATTTACGTAATTCAATCAATTATATAAACTATAGAAATTGTGTCACAAGTCTAATGCCTATCTCATACTTAACATCGATGCTAGTTTACTTTTGACTTGAAAATCTCTTTAACTAGTATGAGATTAATGTCGGTTCCCTTTTCTTGTCCAGGATAAAATTTTATTATTCATTAAAAATTCAAGGAGAATAAATATTGAACACTTGCGGAAAGACAAATATGATTGTATGTATTTGAAGCCCACTCAGGGTCACTCCTATTGGTAAAACTATATTCACATTCATCTAATTATGTAATCATATATGTGTAATGCAACAATACATCAACATTTCATTTGTTCACAAACTCTAACAACTCCATTTTTTATATTTATTAGGTGGTCCACCAACATAATGATATCTATTATTATTGTATGTAGTTGACCATAAAATTTTGTTGGTCATGAAAGTGCCGGATTTGGAATCTAAAGCACATAATTGGTCGAGTCGTGGAAGCACCGGCAGGATTTTGAATTTTCCAAATACAGCCGGATTTGGATTATTTGAAAATTTCCAAAACCAATTATGTATAAATCAGACACCCACTAAAGTACATGCTTTTGCAATAATCAAACCAAAGATTGGAATAGAGTTGGACGGCAGGCAGTTTTGTTTCATGTCCATACCCCTTTTTCTTTAAAACGGACGCTTCAGACATCATCGATTCACTCTACTTATATGCTATCCACAGACGTTGTTTTCAGAACTCAAAGCAACATGAACTCCACTCCAGACGAATCTCACCTGAACCAAGTCGAGGAAGGAAAAGACAAGATCATTGGATATGCTGAGCAACTTCCACTTGGATCTGTACTACCTATGACACTAAAAGCAGCAATCGAGCTTGGCGTTTTCGAGGTTATAGCTCGAGAGGGTTCGGACGCTAAGCTCTCTGCTTCAGACATTGCGGCCAAGATTTCCACGCAAAACCCTGATGCACCCTCGATGCTAGACCGTATTCTGAGGCTTTTGGCTAGCCACCAAGTGCTTGGTTGCACTAGTGTGGACGGCCTGACGAGGCTCTACAGCCTTACACCAGTAGCTAAATACTTTGTCCGTGACCGAGATGATATGTCGTTTGCTCCCCTGGTGGAACTTGCTCAAGGCAAGGTCTTTCAGGCTAGCTGGTAAGTTTTTGCAAAAACCTGCTCGTATCTCAGAAGGTTTTAAATTGTGTTGTTGACTAGTTGTGATGCTGCGATTTTTTTGAATTATTCTTATCATTTTGTGTTTTTTATTCATAATTATACCTGCATAATAGTTTACAACTAAAATGTCACCTACGCCATTGCCTTCTTCCAAAACTATATTTATATATAAATTTTTTATAAATAATAATAATTTAAATTTAAATTAGTAAGTTAAATTGATGATTTCATAAATTAATAAGATGTATTACCTTTTAAAAGTTTCTCATATGACTAAAATTTAATTGATATTATAAATTAATAGTATACTAAAACTATAAATTTATATAATTCGCTTATAATATAAATTAATATTTACTACAAATAATTCATATCTTTTATTTCTTTATTTGAATGAATTGTACAATTATCTACGAATTTTGTTCTTATGGATCTTTTTTCAGAAAATTCTGTCATACGAGTAGTGATTGGCACAATATTTATAATTAAAGTCATTCACGTTTGCATATTTTAAATAAAATGATTTTGTAAGATTTCGAATAATTGTTTAGGAACTTATTCTAAACCATTCTCGTAACAAGAAACAAAAAATATGAAACTTTTTGTCTTTTCTATTAAAAATTATAAGATACAGTTTAATTTTTCGTTTTAGGTTTGAATTGAAAAATGCAGTTGTAGAAGGAGGAATTCCCTTTAATAAGGCTCATGGGATGAATATATTTGAATACCCTGCCCTGGACCCACTGTTCAACCAAATTTTCAACAGTGCGATGTTCAATTCCACTTCTTTAGTTACCAAAAGTATCATGGAATCATACAAAGGATTTGAGCATTTGAAGCGGCTGGTTGATGTGGGTGGTGGCTTAGGGCACACAATCCATGCAATAACTTCCAAATATCCTCACATCAAGGGTATCAATTTTGACTTGCCTCATGTTATAGCAAAAGCTCCAACCTACTCTGGTATGATTATTTCTTTTTTAAGTACTAATGTTAATGTCCAGTTTTTTAGTCACTAAATCATCCAAGTACAGCTTATGTCTGAAGATTCGATAAAATGAGACATCTTTGCGCAATAATTTACATGCCTAGCTAGGTATCTCTAACACTTATGTCTGTCCTAGGTGTTGAACATGTTGGAGGAGATATGTTTCAAAGTGTTCCGAGCGGAGATGCTATTTTCATAAAGGTGAAAAACTCTGTTACTACTATTTTCGAGTTGTTTACAACTTAGAAGTAGAAAATCAACTAAGCTACCATCTTTAGCAGTGGATACTTCATGATTGGAGCGACGATCAGTGTCTGAAGTTGTTGCAAAATTGCTACAAAGTCATCCCTGAAAATGGAAAGGTTATTGTCGTTGAAGCTATTTTACCAGTTGTGGCTGAAACTAGTGCTACTGACAAATGTATGGCTCAACTGGATGTCCTTATGATGACACAAAGTCCAGGAGGAAAAGAGCGAACCAAACAGGAATTCTTGGCCTTGGCAAGTGGAGCTGGATTCTCAGGCATTGATTTCAAATGCTTTGTCTCCAACTATTGGGTTATGGAGTTCTTCAAGTAGATTGTTTTATCCATAGAAATCATGTTAAGAAGTGATCTCTATTTTTATTCAATAAAAAATATAACTTATGAGAACATTTAGTGATAAATGAACATAGATTTACTCGGTTACAATTTACTCGGTTACAATATTCTATTTTTGGTATTATTTGTATTTTAATTTATTTAGGATATTTTTGTAATAAAAAAGTTGATTTGGTATAGGATTCTACTATATTAGAATATGTAGAATTTTTGGAAGTTAAGATATTGGTGGAAGGAAAGAATTCTAAAAGAATAAAGAATCCTAAAGGAGGAAGGACTTGTGGATATTAATAAGCAATCCATGGTGTGAAAAAGATCATCAATTTTTGCCTGTTGTGCTTAGGCACTTTTCAAAGATCAATTTCAAAGTTCTACAATAGACTTTTGTTTGAAGATTCTCGAGGATTATGTTTTAATGTTGCTGCACACATAGGAGAGTATTCATTGACTCAAGTGAGTTTTTGTTTCTTTCATTCTTGATTTAATCACTTGAGATATTCTTCTCATAGTTAACACGAGTTGGTCATGCTATTGGGTATGAGATACTTTCACAGGATGAGTATGAGTGGATAGCTTCAAAGAGTGAGTGGTGTCGTCTCCATAATAGCCTTGTATAAGTCTATTGTACCACCGTGAAAGTTGATTAATTTGGATGAGGGCCCGAAGAGATAGGTCGTGTGTGCCGAACTTTGTTAACAAATTTCTTATGTTATGTGTTTGTGATTTATTTGCTGCACATTTAATTTTTTTGCTTGCAAAAGAATTATGGAAATTGTAGTTGCTTGCCCAGTTACTTTGTGAGAATCAATTGTAAATTTCAATTAGAAGCAATCGTGACAAAACAGAAATTTTGCAGAACTTTGACGTTTGGATTTTTCAATTGGTATTAGAGCAAGGTTCCCCTCATCAAAACTTGGTATGTCAAGTTGGTGTAGATCAATATTCCGCACTCATGGCTACTAGAGAAGGAGCGTTGACTACTAGGACACCTTTATTAGATGGCTCTAACTATCCTGTTTGGAAATCTAAAATAAACGTGATTATTCAAACATAAGGGACTAAAGCCTAGACTTCTGTGTTGAAAGGTTAGACTCATCCTATGAAAACTAATGAAAAGAATGAAGCAGTACCTAAAGATTCGTCTAAATGGACAAAGGCTGAAGAAGAGGGCGCACTTGGTAACTCTCAAACAATGCATGCAATTTTCAGTATTGTAGATGAAGGACGTTTCACTATGATATCAGCGTGGGAATCAGCAAAAAAAGCTTGGGATACATTACAAACCATAGATGAAGGATCACAATTGGTGATAGCATCAAAAGTTCAAATGTTAGCTACTAAATTTGAAGAGCTTAAGATGGAGGAAAGTGAAACTATTGGAGACTTTCATGAGCAACTGCATGACATCGCCAATCAAGCACATCAACTTAGTAAGAAGTACTCAAATTTGAAACTTGTCAAGAAAACCTTAAAATCGTTGCCTCTTAGATTCATACCGAAGATTACAGCTATTGAAGAAGCTTATGACATTGATGAGTTATCTTTGGATAAGGTAATTGAAATTCTTACAAACTTCGAGATGAACCTATTGAGAGATAAGCGGAGAAAAATAAAGGATTGGTGCTACAAGACAAAGTTGCTAAACCTGTACATGATTCAGGAGACGATTCTGATGACAATGAAGATCTAGTGGTGCTAACAAGAAATTTCAGCAAATGGTTAAAGAAGGTGAAGAAAGGTAGACCCGAGTTGGGGTAGAATGGTGGGAGTTCATCCAATAATAACTTTAAACAGCAAGCAAAAGCCCAAAAAGGTGAAAAGGTTATGCCTACATGTCATTTTTGTGGTGTAAAAGGTCACATAAGGCTAAATTACTATAAACTATTGCAAATGTTATTCAATAATGCTTAAAACAAAAAATCCAGACATTCTTGGAAGAACTTTCAGCAGTGGAGGCTATCAAAGCAGATTTGGGTTAGAAAGAACCAATCGCAAGCACTTGTGGCTCTTAAATTCATGCGCACCACTTCTCACAATGAATGGTACTTTGACAACAGATGTTAAAGGCATATGACAAGTGAAAAAAGCAATTTGATGAATTATCAAAGATGTAGGGATGGTCATGTTACATTTGGTGATGGAAAGAAAGCAGTAGTGATTAGTAGAGGAACTCTTTACGTAGATGGATTGCCTCATTTCGAAAATGTACTTCATATGGATGATTTAAAAGCTAAATTGGTGATTATTAGTCAGCTTTGTGATGGTGGGCTGTTAGTCAAGTTCACTAGTGATGAATGCAAGGCGTTAAACCAACAAGGAGATTGTATAGTAAGCGGAAGAAGATCCGTGGATAATTGCTACATGTTGTAGGTTATTACTTCCTGCAATTCAGCCACATATGATGATATGACTCTGTGGCACCAAAAGCTTGGCCATGCCAATTATGACCTCATCAACAAGTTGAGCAAATCTGAAGCAGAGTATATTGCAGCCGGTAGTTATTGTTCTTAACTTTTGTGGATGAAACAAATGTTAGAAGATTATGGAGTTGCTCAAGATGTTTTAACTATCATGTGTGATAATAAGAGCATCATAGACATCTCCAAAAACCCAGTTCAGCATTCAAGAACCAAACATATTGATTTGAAGTATCATTTCAATCGAGAGTTAATGGAGACTAAAGTTGCAGTTCTTTCCTATGTAACAACTGAGAAGCAACTGGCCAACATTTTCACCAAACCTCTTGAATTTATGAGGTTTGAACTTTTTCGTGGGGCAATAGGACTCTGTGCTTTACAACTTTAAAGCTTATTAAAGTTGAAGAAAAAGGAGGGGCGGGCAAGGGTATTTTGTGGAAAGTAAGAATACCCATTCTTTTTCTTTTTTTTTCTCCATTGCAACCTCTATCCTCTGCTTGTTTGGCTTCCTTCCATGATCACTAGCTTCTTTTGGCATTGATTTGCCCTAAGGGGGAGATAGGAACTTGCTGGTATTTATAGTTTTGTTTGTGACAGTTGACTATTAACTTGACGATGACCTTGACTTTGATTTTTCGATATCTTTTATCTTGATTGTTTATTTCAGGGGGAGTTTCCATTTCTCTTGTTCAAGGGAGATTTTGATGTGACAAATAATGCCAAAAAGGGGAAGATTGTTACAATATTCTATTTTTGGCATTATTTGTATTTTAATTTATTTAGGATATCTTTTGTAATAAGGAAGTTGATTAGGTATAGGATTCTACTATCTTAGAATATATAGAATTCTGGAAGTTAAGATATTGGTGGAAGGAAGCAATTCTAAAAGAATAAAGAATCCTGAAGGAGGAAGGACTTGTCGTTATCAATAAGTAACCCATGGCGTGAAAAAGATCATCGATTTTTGGCTGCGATGCTTGGGTGCTTTTCAAAGATCAATGTCAAAGTTCTATAGCAGACTTTTGGTTGAAGACTCTCCATAATTATGTTTTAATGTTGCTACACACATAGGATGATAAAGCAAACATACGCAAGAGGGGTTGAATTGTGTGTGACTTAAAAAATTTTGCAATCTACTTTCGATTTGTATAGAGACAAGTTTTTGTTAAAAATAAAAAAAATGGAGCCTATCAAAGGATAGTAGTCTGTTAAATGACAAGAGCCTACTAAAGAATAAGTTCATTTAAACACAATTTTAAAACAGAAGGTGCCTGAAAAAAAATCTTTAGTAATTTATAAACGGAAGGAGCCTGTTAAAAGTGAAGTAGCCTCTTGCTAAAATAAATACACACACATTATAATGCAGAAAAGATTAAGAGAGAAGAAAGAGAAGGACACAGTCGATTTATACTGGTTCGGCTTACAATCCAAGCCTACGTCCAGTCCCCAAGTATCCAACTTGAGTGTTTCACAATAAAAAACTGAGTATTAAATTTGACAAGTCTCTTCAAGCTCACAAGTACATATTTTTCAAGGTTCTCCAACCTTCCAACACACTCAAAGTGTATAACAAGCTTCTGAAAGCTCTCAGAGAAAGAATAAAAGTAAATGTAAACAATTTCTCTCTCTCAATAGAGTGATTTCACTTTCTAAGGCACAGTGGGAATGATATATCTCTCAAGAATATGAATGCAGCTCCAAGATTTTGCAACTCTGTGTATTTCGCTATGTATGATTGTTGTATATGCATTTCTTTGTATATTCGTTCTTCTGTTTTGTAAGTGTTGTTGCTCTTATTTAAATAATTCAATTTCTTTAACTAGTCGTTGATTCAGATTCTTCCTTTGTCAACTTCATAAATGGTAGGATCCTTTCGGATAAATAAGGCAAGCTCATCAAGAAGGTTCCTGCAAGAAAAGAAACTTATTTCTTACGATCTTATTTCCTTTTTTAAGAATTAATCCTTTAGCAACAAAAAGGAAATTGACAATCCATTTTGAATTTTGAAATATGATTATCATCAAAATCATTAATAAGCATTGAGTTAACAATCTCCCCCTTTTTGATGATGACAAGCAATAATCGATATTTTTTCAAAATTCAAAATAATAGATGATTTCAAAAGATACCTGAAACTTGTATATGTTGAGACATAATTAGAAGGAGTCTGTCTCTTAAAAAAGGAACCTATCGTTTATGAATCACATATTTGCACAAGTTCAATAGCATATTCAATCACAAATATAATCAGAGCAGTATTGAGAAATCATATGCAAAAAATATATCATATTAAAATATGCAAAAAAAATGTATATATAGAAGCTCTCCCACTTTGTCATTATCAAAAAAAATAAAAGAGTATAAGGAGAAGTAGTTAAACAAAACTACACAGTTTCGAATAAGTTAGACAGGAATGGGATAGGAACAGGATCAATGAAGAGATTCAGAAATTTGCCGGAGCTAGATCTGCATGTCAAGAAGCTGATTTCGCATGCTATCAATTTGTTCCCGCATCTGTTCTTGATTGGTTTGAATTTTCTGCAGCTGAGATTAGAGTTTTTCATTCTTTTCATTTTGAGGAGGAATAGAAGTTTGTTGTTCTAAAGCAGGATCTAAATTTTTTGCCACCCTTTCGGATCTTTTCTCTACCCAGACATTATTTTGCAACTTGTATCTAAATTGATAGGGAATTGAAGGGTGAAACTTAGCCAATGCATACCAATTCATATTTCCAAAAGGAACTCCAAAATGGTTGAAGATCTTGGTAAGCAACATCCCATAAGGCAAGCACCCATTGGAATTCTTATGATTCCCCTTATCCACCATAAACCTTAAAATCATTGCTGGCATATTCATTTTGTTTCCTTTTAGCAGATTATATACCACATATATGTCCAACAAATTACACCTTTCAACAAAACTACTCCTTGGAAAAATTGAAGTAGCTGAGAATGATGCAAGGCACCGTGGTATCAAGTCTAATTGCCTGCTCCAGGGTCTCTTATCTTGATTATTTTTAGCATTTAGGCAGATAGTTTTGATAACTTCTGCTAACTCCATATCAACATCCCACTTATGACAAGGAAAACTAGCCCTTCCTCCAAGAGCTACTTTCAGTATTTTTCCTAAGTTCTCCTCAAAAATTAAGATTTCACATTCATTCTGTAGCATCCCACCCTCAGAGGACACTCACCCGACATTCTGATGAACGCCCGAGTAAATACCCTACAAGGGTGGAACGCTAGAGCAACATCAGTAGGCATCATGCAATAACATATGAGCATAACCATTGAACTCATAATTCATTAAAACAAAATCTCATTTGTAT
>JAOQMM010153667.1:0-11713 GCA_027563515.1 Erythroxylum platyclados | reverse complement strand
GAACGTAACACAGTTCCATCGTTTGTTTGGAGGTTTCATAATGGAATGGAATGGAATGGAATGGAAGCGGAGGGTTTTATGTTACGTTCCATTCTATCCTAAACAGTGAAAATAGGAAACCTCCAAATCGGAGGTTTTGGGATGGAAAGTAACCTTATATACGTATAATACCTAATATACCCCAGTCACCTCCCCCACTCCCAACATTATCTAAAGTTAGTAAAATGAGTAAAATTTATATCTCATATAAAGAGCAAAATTCATTTAGTAAGGAATAGAACCATTTATTATTAATACGGGTTTGATTTTTTAGAAATTACTTAAAAAATTAAAATTTGAATATTTTGTATTTGACATGGTGGGGTGCAATTTTGATATTGCCCAATTAAATCCGTAAAAAATTGTATGTAACCTCAACTTTTTTTTTTCACGGTTCACCATTCAGGACACATGAATCGAATTTACAGGAATTTTACCAATCCAAGAAAGATTGACGAAAGTACGTAGCAAAAGACTCCATTAATGTTGCCACTGCCAGCAAAAAATTTCTGTTCCAGCTGTCCAAGAGTAACAGTTTCAGAATCGCAATGATTAAGCTATCACAACCACCGTATCAGCTTAATTCCATTGGAGCTGCAGTGAGGCTGCCTTCACTTGCACAGATGAAGTACCGCAGCCAAGGGCTACTGTCCCCATTGGTGAGACAGGAACCTACTTCGTTATAGGAATGAACAAGTAATTGATTGAATTACTTGTTTGATTATGTGTCTGCTGGAGATGACACGCAGAAGATTTATGGCTAGCTAGTTCAGAATCATTCTCCAAATCCATACTCTTTTTGCATTGGTTGAAATCCATTTCCAGCTTTTCCCCCATTTATTGACAGTGAACTATTTTAATATCAAATCAATCAATTGAGTACTATGATGAAAATTGAGACTAGAGATTTTGGTGCTCATAAAGCTTTAAAGGTTCCAGTTTTTATATTATATGCATGTTCATTACTAGCACGTGATGACTGTTTTAATCTAAGCAGGGTATGGTGCGTACAATGTTGTAGCAACTGAGGATATGTCACCTGCATGGAATAAATAGATCTTAATTAACCGAATTTGATTTTCCTTGTATCTATCCATGGATTAGCAGAACGGCACAAGAATGACCTTGAACCACCCTAGAAATCTGGTTTATGTCCAATTCAAGGGCAATACATTTGCGGAAAGTAGAGCGTATCAACCAAAACAAAGTTCCTTGTTACATTTGGAGGAAGGGAATAAGGATATATAGTGTATACGGTGAAATGAACTAGTGAATGCCATATGCATATGCATAAGTTAAGGATAAAATAAGTAGTTCAGTAGTTAACATTTTTCGAGATAAACAGGTTTTTAAGTAGATGTTATTTACCTCTTATTATGTAATTCTATTAATAAAAAATGAAGAACATACAAAAGTTAATTTAAAAGAAGCATGTTGTGGGTTTGAGAATTAAGGTGAAAGGGATATAACCTGTATCAAATGCTTTGAACCTCTCAACTGTGCAATTAAAGGGCTTGCGCAATTGCTTGTTCTTTATGAACAGGTATTTGACACTTGTTAGGTCATCAGACCTTTCAGATTAGGTGCATGGTGTTCTCTACCATTAAACTTCGTTGCATCAAATCATCTCAACTACCTGAAGTGCAACTAGACACTGGAGTTATTATCGTAAGATAGAAGTTGTCGAGTGAGTGAATTAGATACCGTCATAAATCGAGCAAGAGTTTTTCAGCTAAGTTTTTGAACATCCATAAGCTTTTAAACGATGGTGGTTCAAATATTGGCGTTTTAGTGGTGAACTGGTTATTATGGATGATTGTTTAGGCAATTAGAGTCTAATTGTACTTGTATCAATTTCTCTCGCTTTAGCAGGAATGAAATTACCCGTTTTACTTACTTTATTCTTATTTTGTGTCATTTCATCCTATCCACACATTTTTTTGAATTTTACATAAATATATGGATGAAATGAGATAGAACAGAGTAGGAATAAAATAAGCGAAACAGATAATCTCTTTCCCATTTGGAGGGGTTCTCAGAGGGAGGTATATCTTGTCAAATCAAAGGGTTCTAAGTCAATATGTACAAGAGGCACATTCTTGGTATTATTCATTTTTGCTTTAATTTCTGATGATATTACATTAAGCATGCGAGGCCAGTCGAATGTGTTATCATGTATAAAATTGTACATGATAGATTATAAGAGCAATTACCTTTTTGGGGAAGTGGACTTCTGCACACGTTTTGAGACACTGGTTATAAATCAGTTGGTCAATGATCAACACCTTCCTCTATCTGGTGGTCTGTTAAGGTTCTCCAATTCCAATTAACCTTAACTTGAAAAAAGGAGGACAAGTATGACATGAGAAGTTGATGGATCCTTTGAAACATGGCATCCATGTCACAAGGTTTACTTTACACCTTCGTTCAAGCAGTCCTTGATGCTATTAGTTTATGCACAAAAAGGGAAATTTTCCCTTTTGCTGGTAATTTCCAAATAAGCTACATGTTAGCTGATATACGGACTTGTGATAAAAAAGAGATACATACTAATGTCTAAGATTTAATAATCACAAGTGTGTTGCTAGCTATCACATTTCAGCCATTGCAAGGATTACCTAAAAGACACAGTAACATTAAAAATTAAAGAAAATGTTATTTTCATACGTTAATTATCTATTAATGTCAATATTGTGCGCAGAAGTTACCCAAATCTTAAGATATATGCTTTTCGACATTGACTTGCGATCTTGCAAGCTTGAGTGTATATTTTATATGTTATGGTTGAGGATTTATGTACAATCGTTGTGGTATTGTAGCTACCTTGCTTTAATTAAGCTGAACCAAACATAGCTAAAAGTTTTTGTAAGAGTAATGCTACTTTACTATTTAATGAAATATATGCAACTTTCTAAATAGTTCTTATTATCGATCGTTGGGATTTATACTTCTCAAGTTATTGAGATAATTAAGGGAGAAACTGCTACAAAAACGTTATTACCAGGAACAATGCAACGATTTACATTAAAATAATTCAGTAATAATTAATAAATATCTATAAATAAATATTTTACTACCATGCATGTCGTTCATGTTTGTTCCTTGGTAGCACGAAATTAAATCTTGTTGGTAGACTGTCATAAGCAGACGTGTTTATTGATGGGTAGTAGTGTTCCTGAATCTAAAATTGTAAATAGTTAAAGAGGGAGATCATTGTTGACTTTAAATAAACCCTTGACATATCTAGTAGGTCACCTAATGTAGGTGGATTGATCACAAGCGGCAATGAAGTGAGAATTATTCTTCTAGGGTTGATTTATCATCATGCAATTCATCTAATTTTTAAGATCGATTCTTTTCGAAGCTTCCTTTGTCTTGTTTAAGAGAAATGTCGTCAGCTAAAGATTTTTTTTAAATTGTTTGTAGCTCTAACAGTTAGCATAGCTTCTTTCACTATCCAATCTAACACCTCAAAGTACGATAACTTAAATAAACGAAGAAAAGTTCAACATTGGTATGGAGTTTAAGTAATGAGTTTACAAAAACAATTACAAAAGTTATAATACTTCCAGTATGTGAAAAGCTTTCATATCAACCCAGAGGTGAATTAATTGTTAGATCGAAATGTCAGTGGACATTGTTATTTATGTCTAGCACACAACCACAATTTGAGTTTTTAATGACTAGTACATCAAAGTGTAAAATTACTACTTAGGACTTTGCGATTAATTGGTTTGTTTCAACTTGTACTAAAATATGACAGATTCTATAAAGATAAGGACCCAATAATGATTGGAGGCAACTTATCAAAAAAAAAAAAAGATTATAGCGAAATCAGTGGATAATATTAACTTGATGTCATACATCAACAATAACATCACACTTTGAACTTATATGATGTATTAAGGATTGTGCTAAGCAATTATGTCTGCACTGATGAGGAGAAACGTACTTTTCTATACTGATGAAAAGAATAGAACAAGAAAAGAGCTCTTTAGAGATTACAATAGGGAATGGATTGAGAAAAAGCTTCCACACTTGAAGCGGCATTGTGTTAGGAAACCGAGTTGGGATATGATCCAAACCGAAGCGGAATAATTATAAAACTTTTTCGTAATTTTTTATTTCTCGAAAACCAAGATCTCTTTAATTCTATAAAATGATTAACACATAATTATAACAAAACATGAATTGAAATTCATACCTTATTCCGAAGTTTGATCATTATCTTGTCGTATCCTTTGAGCTGTTTCCGAAACCGATCTGTCTCAACCACCGTAGCCGCCCAAAGGTCCGATTTCTAATGGTATCTACAGAATGAGTTATAGAACTCTGTAACTCTTATAGAGAGGATTTAGCAAAAAATGCTAGCTCTATTAGAACTTAAGCCTATTTATAATAGGTTTTAGATGTTTTAGTGATTTAATTAAAAAATTAAATTCTAATTTCAATTAAACTTTAATTAGAATTTCAAATAATTCTAATTAAATGCCAATTATACCCAAATAAGATCCAATATCTCATATTGATCTATATTTATTAATATCTCATATTTAATCATAAAGTTTCTTAAACTTTACAATCAAATCCAACTTGGTTAAATTATCTTTACTCTCTTCAACCCATTCTTTATGTGAAACCCATTGGATTTCTAAATATGTTGACAATAATTATAAATTTTAATTCTAATTCATAATTAGAATTAGATAAATTAAAACTCCTTTTAATTTATCTATAATTTGCTAATTAAACAATTTATAATTATAGATCAAGCTTGGCGTCTAGCAATGCATCTTGACCACCCAAATATTTAGAAATATCAAAATAGTTTTGACTAACATTTTCATGCATGATTTTTTCGTATAATTCAATTCTTTTATTATACAATGTTCTGATTAAACAGAGCATGAAATTAATGTCTACTCTTTTGAAGTCCAATCATATTAGTTTTCTGCCATTAGTCATCGATTCAATTAATGACATTTGTAAACTATTTACAAAACTTCATTTCACCTTGACCAAAGATTTTCCGAATCAATACTAATCGATAGCAATTGAACATTCTCCCTAATTTCTTTAGGGTGATGAAAATCCTATCTTGATCACAAAACTGCATCCAATGACTACCGATTGAACAATCCATGATTAAGTAGGTCATAAGTAGTATCAAAACATAGCGATCCCTATATAAGATAACTTTGGAGATTTCAAGTCAAATGATCACTTATACAATAACTTTGGAGATTTCAAGTCAAATGATCACTTATACAATCATCACAATGAGAATTTCATAAAAAAACAAGTAATGTTCCAAATGGATTTCTCATATCGAGTCTGATCAGTGAAATTATTCTCTAATAAGCACCCACATATTTATTTAAATATCTCCATACTTTAGTCTATGAGATTGACTACTTCCTTCATAAGGAAAAACAAAACGTGTGCTAGCCTTTTTACATGTTATTAATGTTTAGTCTTAATAGAACAATGACTAGGAACATCTAGGGATAATATATAAATACAATATGAATCTCATAATTATAATCTCATAATAATTTCATTTGCAATGTATAATTATCTCATGGACTTTATCATATACATTTAAACATATACAAGATAAAGAATGCCTTTAAATTATCTTGTCACTAAACTACAACTAAAGCGATTAGCTGTAAGCATAAACTAGCAATCACCCACTTGTACTAAGCCATTCGTTTATGTATCTCATACCATATCATCATATGAGGATTATACTACTACTAGGATATTGGCTTAATGAGAGAATTCAACAAGATTCTCTATAGTTCCACTTGCTTAAATCTTACAACTTCCATCTTAATTATCATTATAATTAAGAAAAATTGCCTAAATACATCCTTGGATCTTTGATGAGACCTTAACTCCTTTTACACACTCAATGGCTCTAATGTTTCACAGTATATTACTATCTTGAACAATGTAAGGAATTATACCAAGTTCACCAAAGAACTTATTGATCCAATTAATCATTTCCACTAAATGAAAATTGTATTATGGCTTAATTAGCAACCATTGCTACATTGGAACCTTTCCAATCTTGAATGATATTGTTCCTAAGTAAAATAAAACTTAATCAGGATTTACTTCTAAAGTAAATATCTTTATTTCCTTAAACTCAAATATCAACTTATACATAGATAATGGATATCTTTAATACTTCACAAGTATCTAATATCTCAAATACTAAAAATCTTTAGTACATTATCTATGTACTTGGACTTAGAATAGGTAAACAACGTCCAATCTATCTCTATAGATCTAATTCCCAAAATTAAGTTGTTACCTTTTTCATATCTAAAAAGAGTTGTTCTTGGATAATTATGTTTTCAACAATTGAAAATCAGAATTGTTGTTCTCTATAAGCAATATGTCTTCACATACTCCTACTAAAAAAGACAACTATACTTCCACTAACCTTCTTGTAGACATGATAAATTCATAATCATCTCTAAAACAAACTCTTTGAATTCATCATGAAAGTAAATCTATCAATATCTCGTAGCCTTTTAACTATACATCAAATGTGTCATTAAAGACACTAGTTTCAATTAGATGTACTGTAATGAGATTTGAACTTTTCAAATTTCATCTTACTCCCACTACTTATCCTGAGAACCATTCTCCTATAAGTATACATTGAAACAAACAATTTGTTTAATAAGTCTATAAGATTATATCCAACCTTTTGGATATCTCATAACCTTTTATTAACCATTTTAGTTCTAAACTTAATGGATTATATATATGCTTCAACCAAGTATCAAATCGTTGAATCATTAATTTTGACTTTTTTAAAGACATAGCGTTTCATATCTAACATGATATATTGCTAATTGATTCAATTGGAACTATTAAAGGTAAGTCATTGTACTAAGCACGACTATAGAAAAAACACTATTGCAGCATAAAATATCTCATATTGTATTTTTCTCTTTACATAAATCTACTCTCTTATGAATTTTAGTTGTAAAGGTATTTACCAAAGAATCTCATTCCCTATAACTAACCGAAAAATTTAAAACTTATCACATCAACCTCATCAAAGTTCTTTAGCATTCTCAATGCTTAATTTCTACTTAGATTTAAGCAATTTAAACTTTTCAAAATTTTAAATCATTATTTCATTTAATACATATGACTATATCACATAAAGTCATTAGTAATCTAATGAAATATAAGTATTATCCTTTTATGAATTGTTACTTCATCCAATACATCACATAAGATTTAACAATTCAATACCATCATCATCCTTTCACCAAAGGTTGATTTGGTTATTCTTTAACTTGACAAGTTTCATATGATTCATAATCATAAGGATACACATATCCTTGTATGTAACTTTATGATTCTCGTTTTTTTATTTAACCAATATGGCATAAAAGGATAATCTAGGTTATCCAAATTTTATTCTTGCCACTTATGTTAAGCATAAATCTCCTTTCATCTGATACATACAAACTATTTGCATAAACTTGATTATTTACTTTTACTCAACAATCTATTTATTATCATGCTTTGAACGTTATAATAATATTGAATCTAAATTCAGTATCAAATACTTATAAGCATGAACTAGAAATACATATGATCTCTATCATATCTCATATAGGCAAGAAAAGTAATGCAATCATTTTCTTCTTATGACAATTATTATCATACTATAGTTAAGCCTTTAATTGTAGTCCACAATCATGGCTAAATTAAGTGGAACAATTCCATCAATGTACTATACCTTTTAGTGCTACTCAATGCAACCTCTTGCATCTTGCTATCATGGTGTTGACACATATCTTACATGTTGTCTTTAAAGTTTATGAGACATTAGTCAACTCAAAATGTCAGTATATTTTGTCATCTATATGATTTTTACATATCTCTAAAACCCTGTCACTAAATCCTTAATATGGATTATAGCAAAATTGCATAATTGACATATAATTTTTGTTTTCTAACTTTGAGAACTCTTCTCAAACATAACTCTATGTCTAAGAAATTGGGTTCACTAACTTAGAATCAACTATACTAAACAAGGTAAGTTCCACTCAGAATAAAATATAAATGTAAGAAAAACAAATAATCAATTATATGCCATTACTACCAAATGAGATTAGGACTATAATCATATATTTGGTTATTCCCACTATGTTATTCGAAATAATAGCCCTTACTACTATTCAGAAAGATTCCTTTAATCTTTCTAATGGGCTAGGATCCCATTCAAATATAGTTGATCTTGTGTTTGCACAACAAACCAACTAAACTTAAATTATGTAGATAACAACTTTATCAATCACATCTCATGTGACTCCTAGATCTGTTAGGTGACAACTCTTATCAAGACATATCTAATATGTTGTTCCTAACCCTGTCTTTAAATTCATGTGATCATGAGTTTGCTCATCCAAATCACACAAATTTAGTTAAGTAGAACCCACTGTCATAAGACTAAACATGTTCAGGCTAAAGCAGCCTTGAGTTTCCTCAACAAGCCTACAATGAACAGAACTTTGGTTTATTCTTACAACCATGGAAGACAACAATAACGTTCTCATCGTGTACTTAATATTTTAACGAGGGATTTAATTTCATTCGTCTCATTAAACATAAAATTACATGTAAAATATCACACATATAAGACATACAATTTAACATGTATCCAATATATATATACATATATATATATATATCAACCATATAAATAAAGTATCCAACTTATGCACTTATAATCAAATTATATGTATAAAACATCAAGCTTTGTTTAATTCTAGTTATTGATCATCATAATCTAAAATAATATTTTCAACTCTTTGGAAAAATTAAATTAGATTAAACTCATTGATTCCTAAATAAATTAAATTCCTTTTCTAAATAGAAATTTAATTTTGATTTAAAAACAATTTTCAAATTCAATTGGAAACTATTTCCAATTATCTTGACTCCTTTAGCAAAACATATTTGAAAACAATTTTCAATAATTATGCTTCTTACTTATTATAATTTAGAAAAACTCTTTTTTCAAAATTATATAAGTAACATATTCTAATCTAATTTGAAATTATTATTTTTAATCTCATTAGAAATTGCTTTTCCTTAATTATAAAACCATTTTCTAATATTAAAAGGAAACAAATTTCAAAATTAAATAAAACACTTTTAATTTTAATTAAGAAAGTCCTTTATATTATTTGTTTAGATATTGATTTCTTAATTAATTAGAAAATATTTCTTTAATAAGTTAGAAAATTATTTTTCAAAATATTAAAGAAATCATATTTTTCTTAATTAATAAATGAAAAAACTTTTCAAAATTTAATCAAGAAAAATATCCTTTCTAATAAATCAAGAAAATTATTTTTTATAAATAAAGAAACAATTTCTAAATAAATTAAAAATAATTCTCTAAACAAATACAGTTATAAATTTAATTTATCTCAATCATATTGAAATAAATAAATAAAATTAAGAAACACCTTTCTTAATAATTTAAGAAAAGCACTTTTCTTAATTTTAAGCAGTCTAATTAATTAATTTCAATATAATTAAAAATAATTAATTCTAATTTTTGAAACTAATTTTCTAAAATTAGATTTGAAATCCACCTAATTATTAATCTTAATCATATTAAGAAAATAATTAATAAAATTTTGGAATTGAATTTTAAAATTAATTTAATTTAATAGCTCAACACTTGAAAAATTAAAATAAATTTCAAAACAATCCTAATAAAATAAACCATTTGAAAAAAAATTAGAAAACGCTTTTCTAAATTTATTAGGGATCTAAACCTACCTAATTTTAATTAAACAAATTTAATTAAAAAGGCTTAAAAATATAAATGCGAGAACTGTCTGTGCATGCGCCAGCATATTTTCAGCTTGGCGCGTGCAGTTTGTCCCACAAACTTTGAACTTACACACGCCCCTTCGTTTTCCAAATTACGTTTTTTGGAATTGGTTTTTTGTCACCGCCACCTCTACCAAGCCATCGTCGTTGATGTTGCATCACCTTGTTATAGTCTCCGGTGATGTCTCCCTTTTGCTGCATTCTCCTACTATCGCACAGCCTCTTGTAGGCGACTAATCGCCACTGGTTTGTGGGCATCTGTCGCCCTCGAACAATGGCAATCTCACCACTCTCTCCGGGCATCGCTGCTGGTGATACTTCATCAACATCCAAACAATAACAAAAAACCAATACACAATAAAACTCCATTCTAATAGTCGCAACAGCCACAAAACACACATTTTTTAGATGCAACAAAACAGTCCCGAACACCATTTTATTCGGTCATTTAGCCTCCCAATAGACGTAAAAAACAACCAAATGCGCATATATTTAGTTTTTGCAAAACACAACGCAAATTCTAGCAGTCACATAAACAAAACCAAGGGGTGCTTGGTTCACTTGGGGCAATGGTAATAAGAATGAGAATGAATATAGTAAGGAATGAGAATGAATATAATCATTATAATTATGATAGTTGGTTAGGACAAAGAAATAATTACCATTACTATTGATAGTGGTTAGCTTGTTAAAAATCTTGATAAATAAAAATTTATTTTACATCAAATTTTAATATATTCTAATTAATTGTATTTAATTTTAATATATTCTAATTAATTATATAGTTTTTGCTAAAAAAGGAAAAAATAAAAATTTGTTAAATTTTTGTTTTATATCAAATTTTAATATATTCTAATTAATTATTTTTAATTTATGCACCCCATTTATGATGACTTAATGTTTAAACTCAAATATATTGTGGTATTTCCTTTCTAATAGCTCTTAAAGATAAAAATGCTTTAGTATTTGCTTGCATCAACATATCATCAACCACATAACGTCCTCAAAATATAGTTTAATCATCCAAAATATTGTTTTGCTAAAAAGGAAAACTGTCACACGTGTGACTCTTGCTGTCATGTGCGTGACACTCATGTCATGCAAGTGATAGATCCTGTCACACCTATAACAATTCTGTCACGTGCATGACACTTCTTTTTTAGTGGAATGATTTTCATTCCTTTCATAATGAAGGGGTATGGAGTAATGCCCTAAACTCGAATATAAAAATATTGTTCATCCAATAATAATATATTACTAAGCAACTGTTTTTCATTTCTTACCCATTCCTTTCTTCTTATACCCATTAACCAAGTACCCCCTAAGTTCAATAATTGTTTGCCTATCATTGAAAGGATCAAATCTAGAGTTAATGTATGGCAAAACAAATTTCTTTCATATACTGCTAGACTCACCGTTATCATCTCTGTTCTTAGCAGCTTGCATTTACATTGGACAGCCCACACTGCTTTACCAAAGCAAATTATAAAGGAAATTGACAGAACACTCAAAGCATTCTTATGGACAAGCAAAATAAATCACTCTAAGAATGTCAAGATAAAGTGAAGTGAAGTGACTAACCTGAAGAAACATGGAGGACTTGGTTTTATTTCAATCAAATAATGCAGAATGTTCTCATGTGTAAAAGACTTAAGTGACTCTATACTAATCATCGAGTACTATGGATCAAATGGATGCATGAGTACTACCTCAAAAATATAAACTTCTAGCATGCAGATTATACATGGGATAGCTCATGGATCCTCAAGAGGATGATGAAGATAAAGGC
>JAOQMM010153638.1:0-11716 GCA_027563515.1 Erythroxylum platyclados | reverse complement strand
GTTGTTCAGCACTTATTATGTTAAATTTGTTTGTTATTTATTAACCTAAAATTAGTAGGGATAGCAATGGGCTGGCCATGGGTTAGTCCCAATTAATTTTTAAAAATAATTTTTTTAAAATTAAAAATATATAATAATTTATTTTTTTAATTGGGTACGAGTCAGTGTTGTTCCAGATCCAGGCTTAGTTAAGATTCAACTCTTCTAAGTAAATGATGTTGTTTTGCTTAAAATAATAAGGCCTCGAGTTAATATGGGTCTGGATTGACCTATTGAAAACAACAAAATTTAGGCCTATAGGTTAAATTTCTAAGGATGACAATGGATTGACCCTGTCAATTTTTTTAAAATAATTTTTTTAAAATTTAAATATAGAATAACTTATTTTTTTAATTAGATTTGAGTCTGAGTTGCCTAAACCTAGACTTATTCGAGACTCAACTCTTTTAAGTCAAACGATATTACTTTGTTTAAAATAATTGAACCTCAAGTTAATATAAACCTAGACCTAACCTATAAATTGACCCATTAAAAACAGTTAAATCTAAATTTATATGCCAAAAATTGCTATCTCTAGCTTTTTTTTCAATCTTATTACTTTTGAAATTCACATGATAGATTACGTCATATCTCCGGTCACATGGGCATCGATCTTGTCAACCTTAGTCACTCTCGAGCGAAGACAGCTGGCTATAGTTTCAAGTATGCTGTTGCTGAGCTTCCCTACACGGTCGCGAGTCCTCATCAGTCTTCCATTGTCCCCACTGAAATTGTGTTACGTACACAATAGACGCCACGTTACATTCCATGAGATGTATCAAAAATAATACAAGAAGTTATTTTAAGAAACAAACTTAGACCCTTCATAACAACTATTCTTCTATCTAAGTTGTGAAAAGGAAAATGCTTCATACTTTTCCTTTGTAATTAGCCGCAGGCTGATTATTCCTTTAAAGCTGCTTCTGTAAGAACTAACAACATGATGTTCCCTCTTCTCTTAATTAATATTTATTTTTAGGATTAAATATATTGAGATTATTTATAGTTTGGACTTTTTATTTTAATTATCATATTTTGAGAATTATCACTTACTCTCAATTTAATTAGTATACAATTTCCTTAATTTTTCTTTTTTTACTTAAAATGATTTAATACTAAAATTCTAAGTTTCAAAATGTTTATCCTACTTTGAAAACTATCACTTATGATTAGATATTGTTCAACTAACATACGACAGTTTCGTCATATTATATAGTTATTTATTTATTTTCTACTTCAAATAAAATAATATTACAATTTTTAAGCTTTACTACAAAATCGTTTTGGAGATATAAATAAGCAAAAAATTAACAGAATATGACAAAAAGTTTGTGATAACTAACTAATACTATAAAGAGTAAATTATAACTTTTAAATAAAAGAATTCAAATAAAAAATCAAATTCCAAAGCGTTTATTATAATTAACCATTATTTTTATCTATTAATTCACGTGATTTTATATTTTTCTTTTTCTACCTTAACATCTCTACTTTTTATTTTTTTTTAAACCATCTCAGTTCATTTTTTCACTAATATCACCTCAGTTGTACAATACAAAAATTTAAACTGTACAGAAGCAATTGGTTGCCTCTTATCTGTATAGCAAGACAATCATAAGAACTTAGCAGTTCCACCTATTTAAAATCCAACTTTAAACTCATGAAGTAAAATTTTCACATAAAAAATGTATAGAAGCTTAATTAGAATTATAAACTTTATTGGAGTAAGAAATTTTTAGGTACTTCCTCTTCCATTGAAGTATAAGAGCTAATAATTCTAATTTCTAACATAGAAAAGTCGAAGGGAGAAGTACAATCACTCAGCTCAATTTATACTACGTTAGATTCTTTAATAATAGATATTGAGATATAGATTATAGGAAGTAGATTCCAAGATCATGTGAGCAATAAAAGCGAAAAAAATAAGAAATAATGTTTCATGTGTTGATTTATCCCCTACAATCATTTAGTTGGTTTTTGTTCATAATAATTTAAAGATATTTTTATCTTATACATATTTAGATATATCTAATAAAGTCTAAAAGATAAATATACATTACAAATGAATTTATGACGAGATCATAATTATGAGATTCATATTGCATTTATATATTATCTCTAAGTTGTTTCTAGTCATTTTCTATTGAGATTGGACATTAATAAAGCGTAAAAAGACAAGCACACTTTATGTTTTCTCCCACGAAAGAAATAGTCAATCTCATAGGCCAAAGTATAAGGATACTTAAACAAACAAGTGAGTGCTTGTTAAAGAACAAGTTCACTAAATTGACCCCATATGAGAATTCTATTTAGAACATTACTTATATGTCTATGAGAATTCTCATTGTGATGAATGTATAAGTTATCCTTTGACTTGAGATCTTCAAAGTTATCTCATATATGGATTGCTATGTTTCTATGCTACTTATGACTTATACTAGTCAATGATAGCTCATTTAATAGTCATTGGATGTAGCATGAACTATATGATAGTAGTTGAGTGATGAATATAGGATTCATTACCCTAAAGTAAGTAGGAAAATTATTCTATTGTTCTCGATTAGTATTGATTCGAAAAATCCTTGGTCAAGGTGGAATGACACTTTGTAAAATAATTTACGAATATCATTAATTTTATCAATTACTAATGATGAGAGCTAATATGATTGGACTAAAAGAGAATATGCATTAATTTCACGTTTTATGTCTAATCAGAATATTGTATGATGAAAGGATTAAATTATACAAAAAAAGACATACATAGAAGGTTAGTCAAAATCATTTTGACATTCTTAAATATTTGAATGATCATAATGTGTTAGGCTTGGTAATTGGGTCTGGGCCCGACTTGGCCTTGAGTCAGGTTCGATCCTCTCTGCCTAGGCTTTTTCACACCTTTATGGGTATCTCATCAGAACCTATTGCCCTCCACTCTTCATCTCGTTCAAAGCTTTTTTAATTTCTTTCCTTATGATTGGCCAACAATAAGTAAAATTAAGATACCTCTTGGACGTACTACAATCACCTAAAGAGATGTTGTCCTTTATGCTTATTAAAAGGGCTATAGAAGTATCTCTTTCATCTTTTCTTAATGTTATTTTCAGCCACGAGTACCCACCCTACAACGAACTTGATCTAGGTCTTGCTTTTTTTTTCCTAGCTCTCACTAACTTAAATATATTCTTTCTTTATTTTTTGTTCCTAAATTTTGGTCTAATTTCTCATAGGCTCTGCTTTTAGCTTTTTAGACTATCTTCTTCGCCTCTTTTTTGGTCAGTTTATAACTTTCTCTATTAACTATCTTCTCTACCTTTATGGTGCTATCCAACAGAGTTTTATAGGCAACCTTTTTTATTTTAACCTTTTCTTGTACATCTTCACTCAACCATCAAGACTCCATCTTACTATCCCTATGCCTTTTAGAAACACCTAAGATCTCTTTAGTTGTATTCTTTAAAAGAGTTGCTACTCTCTCCCACATTTGGTTAACATCTCCTTCCAATTTTGATTCTTCTCCATATAGTACTCTATCCCTAAGTTGTTCCACTCTATCCCCTTTTTGATTTCACCATCTGACTCTATTAAACCTCCTATGACTTCTTTTCTTCCTTCAAGCAAGCATTAGGTATCACCATACAATCCTTGCAGCTAAGTCTATTACTCTACCTTATGAGGAAGCAGTCAATTTGAGTTTTTATGTTACTGCTCTTAAAAGTCATCAGGAGCTCCTTGTTTTTCTTAAAAAATAAGTTGTCTATAGATTGTCAAAGAAGAGAGGAACTGCTGAAGAAAAGGTGACACCGATATTTTGAAGTAACCATAACCATAAAAGTTTAGATGTAATTTTAGCTAGCGCTCAGTATTCTGATTCAGTGCTTGAGCAAGAGACAATCATTTGCTTCTTGTTATGCCAAGAAATGAGAGATGTGCAAGAAAGAAACAGTACCTAGTGGTAGATCGACGGTAAGTTGGGTCTTTAGCCTAGTCAGTATAAGAGTAGGCACGTAAATCTAATGAAGATGACTGAATGAAGTGAAGTCGATGAAATAAGTTGCCTCGAATGTATCAGAGTAAGCAAAGAACAACAAAAAAAGTGAGTGGTATGAGGTGCAGACATGAATTGATAGACAATGTGAACTAAATTAGCAATATTTGGACAAGTACTAGTAAGGTATATAAGACTACCAACTAGCTATTGATAAAGTGTACCATCACTCAGAGGAGTTCCATCAGTGGCAACGATATGATCATTAGAGTCTAGTGGAGTGCTAGCAATCTTAGTTTAGGGAGACTAGCGTAAGATATGAGATCAGTAGCATACTTGGTTTAAGATAAGTAGTAACTTGAATCATTAGAAGATATTACAAGACCTAAAAAATAGCTTAGGGGACTTAAATCTTTCATTTCAAATTATTGATAAAGACAAGATTTGAGAGTAGTGATCCCCTGAGTGTCATCCCTAATTATTAACATGTCATCAACATAGAGAAGGAGAAGAGTGCACCCTTGATCTATTTTTTGGATAAACAAAGCATGATCATAAGAGCTGAACGTGAAGTCAAGATGGTTGATGGTGGAGTTGAATTTAGCAAACCATGCTCGAGGAGCTTGCTTAAGGCCATACAAATATTTGCGAAGACGACAAAGTTTATTAGGTGGATAAGCATACCCAAGTAGAGGTTACATGTATACTTCTTTATGAAGATCACCATTAAGAAAGGCATTATTGATATCCATCAAGAACAATTCCCAATGCTTGCTTGTTGTTATGACAATAAAACTGTGGACCGAAGTTAGGCTAACTAATGGGATAAAGGTCTCCTCATAGTTAACTCCATATTCTTGAGTAAACCCCTTTGCAACCAAACATGCTTTGTATCTTTCGACTGATCCATCAACTCGAATCTTGATTTTGTAGACCCGTTTATAGCTAATAACAAACTTATTTGAAGGTAGGTCAACTAAGTCCCAAGTGTTGGTGCTGGAGAGAGCCTATAATTCTTCGACCATTGCTTACTGCCATAAGGGGTTAAAGCTGGCCTCACGATAGGTTTGAGGTTTATATAGAGAAACAATAGTGGAATAAACATAGAAGTCTTTAAGATGAATAGATGGTTGACTTACTCAAGAGGATCGATGGTGGGGTTATGGAGACTTAATTGATTCTAGTGAATGAGTAGAAAAGGAAGATCTATTTAGTGAGGATGGAGGATTTATAACTAGAGAAGATAAAATAGAATCAAGCGCTAGTTATGTTAAGCTGTTAGAGCTGTAAGACAGAACTGTAGAAGAAATATCAAGAAACAAAAATATAGTAGGATCAAAAACATGGATGACATTTTCAGTCCGTGCCAGCCTGTGGCCCAAGTCCAATATGCAAAAAGAGTTTTGTTAAATTTTTTTTTAAGAAAGGTAGACGGGTCGAACCGACCCCCTGTGGCTTGTCGGGCCATGGGCCTGCGCGAGCCACGGGCCGTCCAGAGATAGTGGATCCAAACATCTATATCCTTTGTGCTCTATCATATACCCTAGAAAATAACATAAATGTGCTCTAGGTTCAAGTTTGGTGTGCTCATGAGGTTATAGTAGAACAAAGCATGCACATTCAAAAACTTTAAGAGACTGATAATCAAGAGCATGATTGAATAAGCACTCATATGGAGAGATATTACCTATGATAGGAGAGGGAATGAGATTAATAGTATAGATAATAGTAAAGGTTACTTCTCCACAAATGGTTTCAGGACAAGAAGATGACATAAGAGGGGCTCGATTAGTGTGAAGAATATGTCTACATTTACATTTGACCTGACCATTTTATTGAGATGTGTTTGGATAGGATCTCTAAATGATGGTCCTTTGTTGATTAAGAAAAATGATGAATTTCGTATCTTTTTATTCCATTGCGTTATTAGTCAGAAATACTTTAATCTTGCAAGAGAAGTAAGTGTGAATCATATTAGCAAAATGAGAGTAAATGGAGAATATTTCATATTAATGGCACATCAGATAAATCCATATATAGTGATAAAAATCATCGACAAAGATCACATAATATTTCATGCTACCTATAGTTTTATGAGGTGCAAGACCCCAAATATCAAAATGAATTAGATTAAAAGGTGCTAAGGAGATAGAATCATTTAGAGAAAATGGTAAAGCATGAGTTTTAGAGAGTTGACAAGGGGCACAATCAAAATTTTCAGTCTTAATATGACCTAGGTTACCACTAGGGATTAAAGACCCTAATCTAAAGGTTGAAAGATGACCTAAAAGAGTGGGATATATGAGAGGTGACAATACCAACTACAAATTTTGAAGGAAGATTTAGTGAAGTAAGCTCAAATAGCCTTCCACACTTACACCCTTTCCCAAGGATCTTGCCCATCTGTAGATCCTGCCAAATACAACCACGACTCAAAAAGGATAAGTTATACCAAGTTTATATAATTTTCCAACATGAATAAGATTTAATGAGAGTTTAGAAACAAGAAAGGTCTTAGGTAAATGTAATGTGGATGTGTGAACAGTACCTTTACGTTGGACATGCATAGTAAAATTATCAGTGGTGTGAACAATGTGTGAAATAGATGGTATTGTTAAAGATTCAAGAATTAAAGAGTCAGAGGTCATATGATTGCAATAGGCATAATCGAGATACCAAGAGTTTGAGGTACCTAATGTGATAGATAGAGCAGAGGAGAAAATTGTACCAGAATATGGTTGAAGTTGTTGAAGAAAGGCATGGAAATCCTTTAAAGAGAATTTGGGTGAGGTGTTTTCTGTTGGCCCCTTAGTGACAACAAAAGGAGTGAAAGCAGGTTGAAGAAACTTAGAAGAATTACCTTGTCCAGAGTTCTGTTTGAGCCATTTTCTATATTCAAAGATGTGATGTTCGGGCTTTTTTACAGTAGATGTAAGATCCTTTATAAAACTTTTTAATTGAGTTGTGAGAATTTTAAGATGAAGTATAAGTTACAAGGACAACATTAGAGATGGGACAGATTTTTCAATACGGAGCATATTGAGGCGAATTTTCTTTGAGATGAGCTCCTTAATAACATTTTTTTGGGTAGAGTTCATTTATGAAGAAGAGAACTGCAAATAAGTTTAAATTCATCCCTGAGAGTAATACGCAAATGGCATATATGTTAAGATCTCAAAGATTTGCGTAGAGCATAGTAGTATTAGGACTAGGCTAAACAAGATTGTCAAGTGCTAATTGATCACAGAGTTCTTACAATTCAGACACATAACTGTGTATTGTCTTTCCAGGTTATTGTTGTGTGTGATGAATTCTCCTATACAACTAAAATTAGTGGACATCATTTGATTAGGAAAGTCCATACCTCCTGAGCTTTGTCCAATTGTCAAAAGTCAAGTTTGATGGTTTTGGCACATGTATTTCGAAACCATGTTAAGATTTGATGGTTCATTTCATCCCATGTAACTAATCGTTCGGTGAATATGTTGATGTCTTCATCTTTCTTTGAGTGGGTTTAGGTATTTCTCCAGTAACAATACAACAAATGAGTCTCCCTTTAAGAAAACTACACATTTCCTCAGCCCAAAGATCATAGTTGAATCCATCAAAGATGATATTAATAGGGTTGAGAATGTATTGGGGAAGTTTAAAGGCATTCATAGTGAAGCATGACAATAACATAGGTGAAAACCTACTTACAGAGATGGAATTTGGTTATTCTGACCTCCAAATTGGATTCAGAGCATTGAAAAACCTTAGGAATCATTTTGGTTTAGAGAGAACCCAAATTAAAATGTACTGAACTGAGCAGTTAAAATGTAGGTCAACTTCTTCTTGAACCGAACCAAACCAAATTGATGGGTCTGAATTGCAAAAAGGAGAAGACATATGGACATGAGAAAAGGACACATGTAAAGATAACATTGCAATAACCTACAATGATGTGTTAGGTTACGTGTCTAGTGACGTGGCAGCTACATAATATTTTGTGCTTATGCAATGGATGATGTGGCATTGACATAGTTGATGGTGTGGCGATGACGAGGCAACTCGCTTCTTGTGGCTGAACGACGTTGTTTTTGGTTGGGAGTGAAACGGCGTCGTTTAAGTCGTTCTCTTCCTCCAAAAGTCTTGTAATTAGGGTTTTTGAAACCAATGGCTACAGGCTGCGCATGGAAGCGTATAGAGCAGCTTCTGGTGATGAATTTTATACTATTATGATATGCTCAAGATGAGGAATAATTGATATATGGAAAATTGTTTTTAGAGCACAATTAGAACCCAAAATATGAAAGCAAAATGCTTGAGAGAAAGAATGGAGAAGGCTCCAAAATTTTGACTCCTTTTGTTAAAAAGGAGGCTTTGATACCATGTAGAAATAGAGAATGAAGAAGAAATGTACAAAAGGAGTCTTTGATACCATGTAGAAATAGAGAATGAAGAAGAAATGTCGAAATGCTCTCTGTATTTCTGTATGTTTTTGTAAATTGAAATACATCCTCTTATTTATACACTATAGGTGTCTCTAACTAAAGTGACAAATCAACTCAATAATACACAATATTAATATACATGATCTTAGGAGAAAATTAAGCCTAATTATAGTGGATAGTTTACTAAAGTAAAGATTACGTGAATATGATAATATACGGTAATAAAGAAGATTATCTTCGTATCTATATGCTATTAGCTACGTTTTTAATAACGTAGTTAAATATTTTTAGCTACATTTTTTATAAGGTAGCCAAATGTTATTTGCTACATTTTTTATAACATAGCCAAATGTTATTTGCTACATTTTTTATAACATAGCCAAATGTTATTTGCTATATTTTTAATAATGTTGCGATATCTTATCTGTTACATTTGTAATCCATGATATTGAACAATATGTTTTGTGTATAATGTATCTACATGTTTTTTATTATGAATTATTTGTTTATTATTATAAAATTAAATCATAAAAATATTATTATTTTAAAATATCGAGCATTGTATATATAAAGCAAAATTATATTAAAATCATTAAATTATACCAACAAAAAGAATATAATATTAAAGGATGATCATTTGTTTTTATACAAGATATTAATGACAACTTGAACAATTCTTATAGACAAAATAATAAATAAAGCAATCAGTTTACAAGTTTTAATATGTCATGCTCATATTACAAACGTATTAAGGCATAACCTGGACAACTACCTAGTATTGTCCATTTCCATAGACCTATAATAATCCAAAAAGCTTAATTAAAATCAACTAAAAATATTGTGAGTATTGATACAATAAGTATTTGGTTCTGATTAAAGAAAACACCACATAACTTTACCATTCATAACATAATCACTCATCAGTTGCATCTTTATCCATTCTATAATCTGAGAGAAAAAGTATTAAATTAAAATGTAGTATATACAGGAAGTGAAAGAAAAAAGTATAGGAGATATAATTAATATCCTTCACAACCTTGATTATTAGGTGTTTTCATTTTTGACCTTTATTATGAGATGTTTTTGTTTTTGATCTACCGACCTTTGGCTTCTCACAAATTTCCTAACCAAGAAAAAAACATAACTTAATCGTCAAATCATCTGACAAGATTAATGCAAGCAAACATGAAGGTAAAGAAAACAAACTTGAACATTTAGGTCAACCTAATAATGTACAAACTATTCTAATTTTTTTCAAACATTCGTTCCGAAACATAGCTTCATGCCTTCACATCAGAAGGAAAAGATGTACAATACTTATGCAACTTGAAACAATCCTTAGTCCTTTGTTTCAATAATGAAGTAATATAGTTTGAAACATTTGGGTTAGTAATAAGTTTTGCCACTATAATAATCTTGTATAAGCCAAAAGGTTAGAATAGTAAAGCTTATCAAATTTGAAATTATATTAATTCTACATACATCAATAAAAGCTTAATTGTTAGTTAATTTCATAATTGAATGTACCATTTCTATTAGTTATGTAGACTCAAAGCTATACATTTTAGAAACCTCACTTGCATAGACAATGAATGTTGATAGAGCAACTAGTAAAGATGAAAGCAAGGTTATCATTTTTCTTTAAAAATCAAATGGGATCCAAATAAGATATCATCAAAATTACCAATTTAAAGCCTCGAACCACGAAGCTAAACACGAGGCTCTAATTTATGGAATTAGGATCTTAAAACACCTATAAATCTCAACTATAACAATACTAATACATGATTCAATTTGTTGCATCCATTAATTAGTATATTAATCTCTAATACTAATACATGATTCAATTCGTTGTATCCATTAATTAGAATACTTGGGAATCTAAATAAAGTTAGTGAAATAAGGTTCCAAGTTTACTCATTCTTGAGTTTTATCACAAGTCAATGAAGTTTGATCCAATTTAACTTATGGACTGTTTATGTCTTTTTTCTTCTTTTCACGAGTCATATTAATAAGAGCTATCTCAAATCTAGCATTCAGATTTATATTGTCGACATACAAATTGATTTACTTAAGATTATTGCATACATAACACTATTTACTTAGCACCTTGGAAATGACAACAATGGGTTGTCTTATTATTAGAAAAAGAACAAAGAATAACACGCAGCAAGAACTCAACTTTCATGATTATAAGTTAATGACAGAACTTAAATTTTAGTAATTGATCAGTTTAGAATTCATCAAGCACAATGACCGGAAGTTTTGGAGAGAAGAGTTGTACATAACATACCCAAAAATAGACATCACCAATTGGTTGAGAAAATACGAGGACACTAGAGAGAAGACAAATGAAGATAATGGAGTTGCCGGAGAAAACAAGCTAAAGAGAAGACAAAGACACTGGAGTTGTTGGAAGACGAAGACAGACGAAGAAAAAAATAGAGAGAAGCAGTGTCTTTAGATTATCAGTATGAAGAAAACAACATTATTTTTTTGGACAAACGACATCATTTTCATTGTTTATATTCTTCTTCTTTTTTCTCTACGAAAATATTTTCGTAGCACAATTTTTTAACTACGAAATTTATCTTCGTTACTGATAGTTATGGAACTTGTGTGTTTTAGTTACGAAAAATATTTCATAGCTAAAAATATTTCACTAGAAATATAAGTTGAAAAAGAAAGAACTGGAATTGATCGCCATAGTTCTCGAAACAAATGAAAAAGAAAGATGAAACATAAATCATGGATCAATTAAACTCTCTCAGGGACTTGCTTAAGAATAAGAAAGAGGTAAATAACATGAAATAAGGTTTGATCCTATTTATGGGGATCCAATTAAGGTTCGATATCTTTTTTGTCTTATTGATAATTTTATCTTATTAATAGAAATGAATTTGATAGAGATTGATAGAAAAAATGAAGTGAGTAAATGACAGAAGTACTTCTTGAAACATAAAAATGACATATTTCCATCAATTTCAATGAGTTTATTTATTTATTTATCATATATTTCCCCTTTTTGGCCTCTTAAATGCCCTTTTATAGTGCAAAATTAGGGCTGCGTGACTAAATACGATTAGCTACACAAGCATGTAAGTGACAGTGTATGTTGATTTAGAATAAATCATAGAGTTACACAATCCTAGAGAGATGAAGACTAACTTACACGACCATGTAAGAACCATATAGGCGTGTAAGTCTCAAGGTTGCTTGAAACAACGTCTTCGAGTTTGTATACATTTCCAGTGAGTTA